>JAVCKZ010071556.1:0-13744 GCA_034780755.1 Lepetodrilus elevatus
TGCTAATAACGTTCTAAAAAATGCTAAACTAGCCATTAGAAGAAACATGTCCTGGCACTGGAGATGTCCTTTAAAAGAAATTTGTCAATGTAAAAAAAAGGAAACACAATTGTTAAATTCTATATACGAAATCTGGGTCATGAGGCCTACAATTGTGAACTAAATATTGTCTTGTCTTGTCTTGTCTTGTCTTGTCTTTTGTCTTGTCTTGTCCTATTCACTGATCTGTATGACGCTCTCTTTCTACTTCTTCAGTTATTGTATGACACTTGTGATTTCAGGGAGTCCTAGGAATCTCTGTATTTGATTCCAATAACGACGCCAAGATTTGCCTACTGTCAACTCCCGTTAAGGACTTTGAGAGTACTTATGCTGACCTTAAGAAGAGGGATGGGGTTCGTTTCTCGACAACGTTATATGTTTTAAGCATTGCTGCATAGGCTACCGTTACTTACACGCACATCTATGTCAATGACACTCACCTTGAGCCTGTCAGGTTTAACTATCCATGCTTGAGGCAACCGGAGCTGCCCTATAGTCAGGGCACCGTTTCTTGAAGCTCTCATATCCACTATGAGACCATAGCATCCTCGTAAGTGCACGATCCCCATGTATTAGGGATGGCTACGAGAGTTCTTATGGTCTTGTAGTGGATATGAGAGCTTCGAGAAACGATACCCAGGGTCATCGTATCTGGAAGCTCTCAGATCTACTATGAGACCATACGGACTCTCGTAGCTATCTCTAATACATGGGGGTCGCGTAGTGGATATGATAGCTTCGAGAAACGATGCTCAGAGCAGTGCCTAATCCAGCAGGGAGAAGCTTCCGGTCCGACCACCTAGTGGCACCTACTACTACATAGTTTATCTGGACGTTGATGACCCAACACCACGTACATTGTAGGCTGTTCTCACAGCTTCTCCACCGTTGTGTTCCAGACTTTGGTTGTTGACTTCGACCTGGGTATGTACCAGATACTCACGACGCCTGTGAAGGCATCCGGAAGCAAGCAGATAGACCAGTACTGTGCAGGCCTTACTATGTACAAGCTGGACCCAATTGGTAAGTATTAACACTGGTCATAGTCAGCTTGTGGTCTAGCTTCGCGATAACACGGATTGCTCTACTGTCATCCTCTGAAAGTCTTTGTCATTGCCTATCGTCAGTGACACTAGCTTCGTAGGGGGATTTACATACTGCTTTATACTATTGTGGACATGTATCGGTGTACAGACAGAACATGTTAAGAAGTAACCTATACACTAAATAACATTGTCCAGAAAAATCACATTAAATGTGTTCTACGATTCAAATGACTAAATTATTCCTTACTAACCATCATCGCCTACTCAAGCACGTTCTTGATAAAACATATCGTATACAATTGGAAAGTGAAGGTTCAATATCAAATGCTGTACATCTCAGTTATAGGTGAGGTCTTAATCAAAGACCTGGTCGACATAGGAGGAACTCGCTGCCTCTACCAACGCTTGGAGTACCTTGCAGAAAAGGGATTCAGTTTCTAGAGCTAATGGACAACGCAGTGTCCATACAAACATGTGTATGCTTCGATGTAATAAATTGCGTACACGTTATTTAATATTGTTTGTGTATACTGTACAACGATGTGATCATATTTAATCACAACTTTCCCAATATGCAGTAAGCTTGCAAATACAGTATTTCTATACAATATATACAGTACACCTATATAACTGGAATAGCGGCTGCAAGTGGGTCATCGAATTTCGAAGAGTATCAAATTTAAAACTAGGAATTCCGGTGATAAGCTAACAGAAGTCTATGCATAGAAGTGACTACAAATCCAAATAAAATCTTAATACGACGTTACAAAGGATCGTATCCTTAAATTTCTGTTTGATTCAGAGATGAATTATGTTGTTCAGCATGGTTCATGGTTAATAAATCGTGAGGCGACGTAAGGTACATAAATAAGACAATAATCATGCACATTTCACCTATGCTCTTATCACCAAAATCAGTAAACTGGGTACGTCTATAAATAGAATTCGACCCACTTGCAGCGCCTATATGGCCAATACAATTAAATAGGCGAGATGGTGTTAAATTAGTTGACGATGCAGGACTTAGACGGTCCGACAGGTTTACGACTTACGTTTAAACAACTGCAGCCATCTTCAAACATGAAACTCAAATAAAGCGTTAGTAACATCATGATGCCGAATAAAGCGTTAGTAACATCATAATGCCGAATCCAGATTCCAACAGGATATTGTGGCTAGAATATGTGATTTCCCGTCATCCTCTGACACCAGGGATACTTTATTACGCTCAGGACTCGCTGCATAGTGCCATACTGATGTGTGAACGTAATTAGAGGTACCCTTAGGGTGAGAGGATGCACTTCCCGTCTACCTTCAGGATATTTATGTTTTTTCTTCTTCTGTTATATGGAAACATTGAACCATACAGTTTCTATATTTACAAATAGGAAGCATGTTGCAAAGAATTCATACGACCTTAATTCTGCATACCACTCAATTTATTTTCCTTATCGTGAAATACGATGTTTGATTAGCAATGCGCCCTACATAAATTACGACCCTGTCTTGCATAACGCGTTACCTCCGTCAGCGTGTACCCAACTACAACACCAACACACTGTGTCACTACATAACAGTATTGCTGCACAGGCCTGAACTATAGGATCAGATCTTCACCAAAAACTGCTCAAGTATTACAACACTAGTATTACAAGTAAGAATATTACTACAGAAGTATGAAACACGAAGCAGTTGCCCACCATTGATGGTACTCAAATAACAATAGAACCCGGATGTAAATATCACCAATCAAGGAGGTGGGTTGTGTGTATTGTTTTTATAATTAAAATAAATTATTAAATGAATTAAATTGACTAAGTCTTTGAAAAGCTATTCTACTGTTGTTGTCCTTGAAAATGTGAAATTGTTGCTATTATTTACAATGTTGTAATATCTGAAGTAAACAGCATACTTGCCGTATATAACCGTCAAGTATAAGATATTTGAAAATATATATGAATGTGTTTTAAATAACGTATGTTAATGCAACACAATATAACACATGTGTTCATGTATGTGACCACAATCTGGTACAGAATATCACGTCACAATAATATAGCCTTTGGTGTATTCCACTTACTGGTATTTGACGAATAACAACGATCAGTATTCAAAGAATACATTTTATCATTGTCAATAATAGTCAATATCTGTACTATAGATAGTGCACGAACTGCACCAGCTACTATTTCCAAGCATGATGTTGTTTAAACAGTTTCTTGCTGATAAATTATATTAATCTTGACAGGCTGAACCAGTTGTAAGTCGCCTGTCATCCAGCCTCGTATGTCTGCAGTGTAACTGATTAAATATTGATATTTTCCAGGGAAATTCCAATCTATGAATAGCACAAGGCAAAAGTAAAAGTATGTCTACAACTTTAGTGTTTGAACATTGTAACACTAACAAATGTCAAAACATATTATATTGTTGTTATTTAATGAGGTACATAAAGGCTGAAATTTCACAGAAAACAAAGTTCGAGCGATGTGTCTGAGTGTGGATCGATTTTAGTGTTTGAAAGTGAAGATTATAATGTGAATGCATGTCAACATTTTACCAAAATATTACGTTAAACAGGTAAAAGATATATCAATATCATCGAACAAACGTTAGATAAGTTTCAATTTGAATTCGATAGAAAGTATCGCTCCAAATATTACTGACATACGCTCACCATTTGGAGCGATATTTTCGTATCTAATTTTAATTATATTGGGCTTATCTAAGATTGTCTAAGTTGATCATGTACTGTATATTTCCATGTATATATAGTTACACGTACCAATGAGTACCCCACGATACAGGCTGACAACTATGACTCGATGTCGCTATATTCGGTCCCTGTATACCTAGGGAAGGTTGGACCTCAACATTAAAGTTTGTCCTATGTAATAACGCTACCAAACAAAATGTGTTCCACTATGCAACTCTGTGATCTAATTAACGGTAAGATACCGTTGTAAGGTCAATATTAATTATATACCAAACATATTGTTTTAGTTAACCTTTAACACACTGAATGTGCAGATATCTATATGTCAAGCGAATGTTTTTCCCATTTAAAATTACCACATTTACTCAATTTAAAGGTAGCCTTATTTTTGTTTTTGTGTAGACATTTATGCCATTGGTTCTAACAACATCGAAGATGACCGAGGAAGAGTCTGTAGCGGGCACAGAAGGTCCAGTGGTCGACTTTGAACAGGATTTAGATGGACTGAAAAAACAGATACGACATAAAATACATCGAGCTCGCGGTGTACAGATCATCGGTTTCATCGTAGTTATCGGCTTAGATATCGCAGATCTGCTCAGTGATTGGCTGTTCTACGCAGATATCAGCATTGCCCAGCAGGGGTTGGTCTACGGGTTGCCAGATGAGGGTGCAGTCGTTGCTCTGCTAGTGTTTTCTATCGTAGGAAGCATCACCTTCACGGTAGAGGCTGCTAACCTTGTCAAGGATGTCGTGACTGGGAAACCGTGGATCAACGCTGACGCCATGTCTGCAGTAATCATGTGGATAGAAGACATTCCTCAGATCGCAATCAGTGTCGCCATTGCCGTGTGTCGTGAAGATCCTATCAGCGTCTTCCAACTGGCAAAAGCAAGCGTCGTCATCATTACCATTGTAGTCAGATTTGTCTTGGTCCTTGTCAAATACTGCAGCAAGAATGCACTAGAGGAACTCAAGGACAACTCGAAGTCGTCTCGTCTGCATGTTGCGTTCCGTGTTCTAGTTGTCCTCGGCATCATTATCAACTTAGCTGGAGCATGCGCAGTGTTTGTGTTCACCCAGACGCACAGAGACCCAGACGGGAACTTATACATTCAAACTCCAGATTCGATATTCCACGACCGGTTCAACGACGACAGGTACTTCAAGAATGTCAGCATATACTTCCACCATCCACACTTCGACAGCATTGAGCAGAACAACGCCAGTCTGGCCAACTGGATGCGTCTTATCACCATCAACAGCGTCCGGAACCTGCCAGACAAAGTGGTCATGTTCAGCTACGAGTTCCAGCACACGCCCACGGAGCTGAGGATGGTTCTGTGGGAGAACGACGACGGGTCCTGGAAGCCAGCGGAATGCTACACCTTCTTCAAGTCCAACTCCACCATGATCAGAGGCTCCAGTTGTAGAACCTTACTAACCTCCTCCTCCTCCTCCTCCACGATTACCTCCTCCTCCAAGCGATCTTCCATCATCTTCAAATTCTCCTTCACTCCTCCCGATCGAATATTCAGGAAATTGGTTTTCGGGGACATCAAATTCAACGCCAAGTACAGCGACAACAACGGCTTCTGCGACTTCATCTCCGCTTCCAACATCACCGACAACATTGAAGACGGACTAGGGGACAGCATCGACGTGACGGTCCACTACTACCGGACCACGGTGTCGGAGGACAACCACGTGATCGTCTCTGGGACGGGCGAGAGTAGGTTCTACAGGGAGGCGGATCTCGTGGACATCAAAGACGTGTGGCAGACAGGATGGTTTCAGTGCGAGACCAAGGGAAGCATCGCGCCTCATATAGACTTGGGCATCCAGCCTCCGTGTCACACATCATAGCAGGAGCACAAGGAAAGCGTCCTGTCTAATGTTGACCTCAGCCTGAATATTCGTATGAACCATCTTGCCTACGATCTAATTCCAATGTAATAAACGGAGTCAACGTAGCTCGGAGTGTTACCCTTCCCTGGGATTCATGTCAACCTGCCTACTTAGATAAAATAGCAATGCCCTGGTTTGGCTTCCGTGAAGTTTGTCCAAAATTGCGATGTGGGGTTTTTTTGCGGCTCCATACATAACATACACACGTTTATTGAACTACTTGATACCTTTGGCGCCACCTACTAAGCAAAGAGATGTAATGTGTTTTCTTTTCTATGGGCAGTATCTTGCCAGTAGTGCACGACCATCGAAAGATGCTCTAAATTACTGTGATTGGGAGTGGGTGTGGGGGAATAGTATGCCTATGTATGGACAAAGTTGCATCGTCTCCATTATCACACTACTAGCACTCATACGAGCTGAATGCATATGGTGCCATAGACGTCTAGATTCTGGACTAGCCTATGCATTAGACACATCAGGAAAATGTGATATTTTATATTTGTATATGACAAATTAAAAACAAATGATGCAAATGTTACCTCATCAAAACTGATAGTCTTGTGTTCATATCATACATGGAGATCGCAGGATTTCTGCTTAAATTCATACTGTACAAATCAGTTGATAGAAGCTCTCGTAAAATATAACATTTTCATATCAGAAAGAAATACTGGTAATTTTGGAACCACTATCTTCGATTTACAGTGAGAATATTTAGGACCATGGACAATTGGCATGGACAAAGGATATGTGTGCTACACCTGGATTAGATTGATAAAAAAAAACCACCTAAACTAATACCATAGATAACACTGCTATTAAAGGCATAATATCACAGTCTGACACAGATTAACTTATCGTTTAGAGTTAAACATGCGAAGTACATACTCTTATCATACACATCATAGCTATTGTACCTCCAAATATGTGTTTAGCGCCATAGGATAGGTACAATTCCATTGCAGTTTACACTTCCCGGTATAACCAGTATAAAATACGTCCAATCTCACATTTCCTATGGTTTACTGACTAAGGGAGATAACTCTACTCAGTGAACACGGTCGAAGTAACTTTCACGACCACTGATGCCATTTATGTGCGAGTCGTTGATATTTAATAAATATTAATAAAAAATAAAATGTTGATAACTAGCGAGGCATGTGGAATAAGTAACTGGTTGTATAAAGTACTTGTGTAGTCAAAACAAATGCATTTATTTCCAGGTAAAACCGTGCTAGACCACTAGCTCGGTCAACCATCTGATATTATGCCTTTAGCCCTCTTCCTGCTGGATTAGGCACAGCTCTTTAGGGCATCTCTGGTTGCCTCCAGCATAGAGAGAGTTAATCAATGAGACACTCCAAGGTTTACAAATAGTTGAGCTATTTACATCTCCATTAACCGTGGTACATGTACTGGAATGTTAATCAACAAAGAGGTAAAGCACAATTATTTTCAATATTTATTTCGATTGCGTAAAATACCATTTTACGAGGTACCGCAGTAACCATGCATGATGGCATGATATATATGACATGCCCCTGAATTATAGAATACAGCAACATCGCTATAATACATACAATATTACATACATAATCCTTTCATCATAGCAACAGGAGGTGACATTAATTTAGACAAAATACACTTGTTGCATTTCACTTCATTTGATAATATTTTGTTGATCTAACTCTTCTGAAAATAAAGTTGCTATACCATATTTTATAAAAGAACAAAGTATTTTTTTTTAAATATACATAATGCCCACACTATTTTTGTACTTTTAAAAGCTTAAATTAATAGTGGTGATAGAGACATTGATACTACTATCCACAGTTTTTGTATCTCACTGAATGGAGCCACAGTACACAGAAGACAGTAATAGAAAACTGTACCACTGGAGGATCTTATTTCAATTATGATAACACAGTACATTAACACAGTAACCCATTCCTGCGGGCAATGTCATCCCAAACACCTCAGTGATCAACTATTACTCAGAGCCAGTGGTTCACTCCTTGGTCAACAAACTAGCTTCTTATTGGCTGCCAGGGTAGGAGTGAACCGGCCGCTCATTGGTTCCAATCCAAGGTAGTAGTAAACTTGCTGCTCATTGGTTCCAATCCAGGGTAGGAGTAAACTTGCTCCTCATTGGTTCAATTCAGGGTAGGAGTAAATTTTAACTGGCAGCTCATTGGTTGAATATTGCTCAAGATGGTACACATCCAGTGCATTCCTCAAACTGAAGTGTTATCATTGACACCTTCCTGGATTCCTTTCCCCACCATAAATAGCACCATATCACAGAATGCAGAATGTCTGTTATTAATGGCGCCAACTGAAAATAGAATGGGAACACTGAATTTTAGATCATGCTACAATGGTTGTAGTAAATGTATAGTAAAACTCGTTTTATTGATTTGTACTTTGTAGAATATGAAATAGTTAGTAGCAGTATTTCCTAAAGACTCACATTTTTAACACTTTATCCTTTCCTCCACTGACCACACGCTGTCCATCTGGACTCCAGTCTACAGCATACACCTGCAAGGGTTAAAAAGGCTGGATATATGTGAAATGAAAATGTTTTGGAATATCTGAGCAGCCCACAAGTAACTATTGAAAGTTTGGGGCAGAATTACTTTCAGTAGCTTAGTTAATTATATTATCATACATTTCAACAATGGCCTACTTCGGGTGGTTTCTAGAGGATCTAGAGCAATGCTAGAGTTCGCACGAAGTCGTGAAAGCAAGACGTCACGAACGTGCCCACGAAAGCTTGTATAGCTACAATTAGACATGCGCAATGACACTTCCGGGCTAAACTAGTGTAACAGCCTGAAGTATGCCATTTTGATTCATGTAACAGGTTTTTCTCTCAAGCTGAAATGAGATTAGAAAACAATACGCTAAATTTTTAAGTAAGACATGTTCATCTATTGTGCCATTGATTTGAAAGCAGGAAATGTGCAGTTATAGTGGGAATCACTCGGAGACTACACTGACCTCGTCGGCGTGGCCCGGCAGGTCACACAGGAGTTTCTGGGTCTTCATGTCCCACACCTTGAGCGTGGAGTCCGAGCTGCCACTACACAGCAGACGACTGTCCGCCGACCACGCCACCTGGTACACTCGACTCACGTGACCACGCAACGATGCCAGGTACCTGCGAACGTGGAGAAAAATACATTTTTAGAATTACCGTACCAGGAAGAATGCTTTCAGGGTTAGTGTTCTCCAAAAAATTAAAAATATATAATAAGTCAATGTCATCAGATTTTTAATAATGTTGATATTCTTAATGTGGAAAATTAGTCAATAATAGTTAGTATTATATAATAAATCTTCATCAAAACTATCACAAAACTCAACGTTTCGTCAGTTAAAATAGCGACATCATCAGGAGAAACATAATGTGAACGTTACAAGTGTCGATAATAAAATGTCCAATGACTAATGGGAATGATGTGAGAACACTGTCCACAGTAGGCTTGCTAGCAGCACATTAACAGTATACTGCAGAGAATGAACAGGGACTGTGGACGTGAGCTTAGGTGTCACCAGTAGCCTGTCACTGGAAATGACTGACAAGACCTACAGCCTCCATAGATCTCCATTTGTACTCACTTTCCTGTCTTGCCATCCCAGATTTTGACGGCCTTGTCGAAGGATGCACTGGCAATAAGCCGGGCATCTGGAGAAAAGAGAACCTCGTTTATGAGCTGCGAATGTCCCGTCATTCGACAAACAGGCTTCTTATCTTCCTCTGGTTGCCATAGAAACAACGTGAAGTCGTCTGAACCGGACACCAGTCTCTCTGGAGACGACCCCTGGAAAACAGAGGTTGTTAAAGTTAGCAGACCATTTTTTCATGAATTAGAATCTTACACATAGACCCAAATGGATCTAAAGATAAATTAATAAATAGTTGGTGTATTTTCTTTTCAGTAACATTACTGCTATTTTGAATGAGCTTAGCAACTCCTGGCAACTCTCAAACTTTTGAGTATTTTCCAGATAGAAAACATTTTGAAGCAGTTTCAATTAATACTAGTAGAATATTTTGATAAGGATATGTAACCCTCTGTATCTTACCTTAACAGCATCATATCTCTTCTGGGCAAGTTTAGCCAATTCTTCTCCTGCAACAAGAACAGTCATCATATAAACTATGAAATATGTAGTACAATCCACGTTCTCATTAGGTTCTCAAATGTTCATGCATGAATCATATATAAATGCAGTGATGCTCTCTATGAGCAAATGAAAAATCATCTATGCCAGTTTTTTGTTTTTGTTTTGTTTCTTAATTGGGGCTTAGAGTAACTTTCAAGATTCTTTCACTTATATCACAGCTTGTCAGTTTAGGGCAAGAGGAAACCCACAACACGCTTGAATGTAGCAGTAAACCTGCGACAACTGGCTGGTACTGACAGACCAAAGATACATTAGCAGTTTTTATTTATCAGGTAAATCTCTAGCAATTAATGCAAGTTACCAATACCAGAAAAAGACCTGGAGGAAATTGCACACAAAAATATACAACCCTATTGGGCAGTTGTCACACCTTTTGCACATAGCATGTGTATGATGAATGACCCTAGCCATGGTCTTGCTCAACACTGAGATCACATATGATGTTACAGTGGGTTGTCAAGAGATACAAACAAAGTGGCGTGACTATGGCATACCTAGGACACCTGATAATTCAACGTTGTGATTATCTTGAACCACAGTTCACAAATCACACATTAGTTATCCAAAAAGAAATAGCAAATAAAAAACGTTTTTAAACTAAAAAGGTAATAAATTACAATATAAATTAAATTAAATATCCTATTATAATATTATGGTTGAGTATGTACGCCTAGAAGTAATGGATACATGTAGGTATAGTGTAATAGGAGCCCATACAAATACCTGGAAGGTACGCATATAGATCTGACTAGTGTTGGTTGGCAAGTATCAGGGTCATCTGAGACTGAATGTAATGTTTGCAGTACGAGATCCCCAAACACAATCTGACTGGAGGTGAAATGCAATCAGACTAGAGCTAATACAGAGAGGTCAAGTAGTTGGGAGGTCACATTAGTTTTAACATAGCATTGACATAATTCACCGAATTAAATCATCTAATGGTTTATTACTTCTTTATATAAACTAGTGATACAAACATTAACATTACAGGGCTCGACAGTAAGGATTGTCCGCCTGCCCGGGACAGGTATTATCCACAGGCGGACAAGTGAAATAGCCTAGATTAACAAATCCTTTTACAGTGGTTACATGTCCGACAGGACAGGGACAGGTGCCTCAAAAAGTTAATGAAGAGCCAACATAATAATATCATCAAATATTTATTTATGTATTTAACGTAATTTATTTATTTATTTAATGTTCAACATTGCTGTGGGTATATTTCAGCAATATGTCATGAATGAGTATTAATTGTTGATCAAAGTAAAATTCTGGTATCAAATCATACAATATGCTGGGTAACCTACATGTTACAAGGTCATTAGGCAGGAATTTGGCTCTATTGTCTATTGAGTAGCAAAATCTCAACCATGTTCAGCTTGGTCTCTAAACCACATCATCAGATTCTAATGCTGGACGATTAAATTCATAGTACAAAACAGGCCAGATCTTGTCATAGACTCTATGATAGAGATACCAGTAGTTTAGTGTTTATCAAGTTTTACATATTGCTAGTGTGGTAACAGTTGATTTATTGTGATGCATGCCTCGATCTCAATTTATCAGAGATGATAACACATTTGTATAGAAATTTGATAACACAGGCTATGTATAGGCTCCACTACTGGGGTATTTCTGTTGCTTATTGTATACATATAATAATGCGAATGTGTACAATTTGTCATCTTCGACACAGTTAACAACACAAACAATACAAACAACACAAACAACAGTCCGACAAGTCTCAGTGATCGTGTCTCCCATGTTGACAAAAGCCACGATGTCGTCGTCTTAGTTACGTCACTAGCGGGGAGCCGGGACTTTATTTCAAGTGCTGGTAAAACTGAGAGCCAACAACGAGCCTAGGTGAGTTAATCCTGCTCCAGTACTTGAACGGTCTCGCAGCTTGAGCTAAATCATACACACGTCTTTGTACGGCAGCTCAGATTGCCCTGAGCACTGAGAAGGTTAATATTCTACCGTTTTAATCCTTGTCATACTGAAGACAACTAGGGAAGCCTAATACAGCTTTGAGATATTCACAACAGAGATTTGATTTTGATTGATTGAATTAAGTGTTTTGAATATTTCACCCATGCGCAAAGACAGGAGAGTAACAAGTATCTGGGTTCTAAACCTGTCCTCAAGATTATGAAATTTATTCAGTACAATTTCATGCTCAAGCTCCAATTTTATATGTAGATTTGTGAAAAAAACCTGAGTTGAGCATGAAATCGTACTCACAAAAGTTTGGTAATCTCAAGGCCTGTACTTTTGGTTTTGCAAACATTTTAACTTCACATGAATATTAATTAAAATATCTTAAACATTTTATTACATGTACATATTTTCTGATGATCATATCAATAAACTAGGCCATTCTTAGTGACATTGACAACCTTTGATACTCTACAACATAGGACAGTCTCCAGGTATATTTTGATCTCCAATCACTGAACAGTCTGGAGGTGTATTTACTCACTGGTCAGGCCATGATAAATGTACATACACAAGCTATATTGGTAAGCTGTGTTTGGGTATCGAGCAGTGTTATCATCCAAACCCTGTGTATACAACTAACTACGGTATATTGTGAGTAGACATTTTTTTAAAGAGATATTTTAATATTGCAGTTCAGTTATCCACAGTAATTTTAGTGTGAAAAAAAAGGAGAAATATATCGCTTATCTGAATTTGGGTTTAGAGACACTTTGAAGATTATTTCACTTACGGTACTTATCATGGCTTGCATACCCCGCTTGTAGTAAACCAGGCCAAGAGATTACGAAACCTTTTGAGTACAATTTTATGCTGTAGCTCAAATAATATATGGGAATTTGGGAACAAAACTTCAAGATGAGCATGAAATAGTATTCAAGAAAGTTTCATAATCTCAGGGACAGATGTTTACAAGTTTAATGATGTTAGCTCACTAGAATATTCATGATGTATAAAACATCAATACCTCACTCATAGATATAATATTGACTCCCGAGGCAACAAGTTCTTTACTTTACCCCTTTAATCCAAAGCACCCAGCAGGGGAACAACAACTACAATATTTTAACATCTTTAGGTCTAACAATCAAGGTTTGAGGCATAGCAACAGACAATTATGATTTCAGCAGAAAACAAGCCTGGGGTCTCGGGGTTGCAGGCCTCAAACCATGTCCAGTGCAACTTGTAGACAAATAAATCAGGGGATTTCTGTGGATCCATAGAAAATTGCCATGCTTGTGGTTTGAACTACTGACCTAATGTTCCCTGGACCAACACTTTAACCACCGAGGTGATAAATACAAACATAAACAACTTAAAATTACATTCACGTAATATAATATACCTGAAGAAGTCTGTGAAGGTACAAAACGTCTAATAAATAATAATGGTTTACAATAGTTTTATAAAGTTTTAACAATTCACGGAAATTGAAATGTCAAATTCTCTCCTATTTTCCTCTCATTCCTGTTGACTGGACGACACTGCTTGGCCAGGAGTTATGATTGGTGGGCTCCGTGGCACATACCAGACTAAACAATGCTTGCCACCCGGAGATAATCTGTACTTAGACTACATATACTTTCTGCTCGACTAGCGCAGGTGTAGGTAAATATTACCTGGTGTTGTGTTACTAAGCTAATTCACCTGGAACGACAAGCTGGAAAATGTCACCCCTGAAGTTATTGTAAACAGGAACTGTGAAATGATTACATAATGTAAGTACACGTACAAAATTGTGGCAATGTTAGAAATGTGTATATTAAAGGCATAAAATCACAGTTGGTTGGCCGATATGGTCGTCTAGCACGGTTTTACCTGAAAATAAATGCATTTG
>JAVCKZ010071567.1:0-13741 GCA_034780755.1 Lepetodrilus elevatus
GCGATGACAAACTGCTGTCTTTTACACCCAAAACCTATTTCAAATTCTATCCTAGTCAAGATGGACATGTGAATGATAATCTTGTATATCTTTATCCTTCTCCCTGCTGAATAAAATCAAAGTATTCTATTTCTGCATGTGATCGGGCAACATATGCCCGACGTACAGGGGCAAGTTAAATTGCACTGCTGGCAACCTACTTTTTAACCTTATGCACCTTTGATGCCTTTGCTACTTGCCCTGACTTGCTCTGCGGGCATGTTACTCAGAATGTTAGTCTGGAGCTCTGAAGTCACCTTCAGCAGGGAGAGGGTTAAATGGCAGCTTGGGTTGTATACTCCCCAGGGATTTGAAAAGGAAAATAAGGGCACACTGATCCATTGACCAGGGTGATAATGTAGTGCTATGAGCACACTCTTTTGAGCATAGATTTGGCACACTATAAATGTGTACATTATTATTATTATTATTATTATTATTAATCTTGAAAGACTGTCATGGCTTATTAAATGTAGAAATGTGAATGTCAGAGACATTTGAGACAAATTGCAATCAATACACGACTAATATTAATTCATAATCATATCATACAAATTCCTGAAAGGTAACAGAATGTCAACGAGTACGAAAAAGTTAAAATCAGGTTCTTGTTGTCAGGACAATACAAATCTTATTCAATTTCAATCAACAAGAAAAAGCTTTCAGACACTTGCTAAATTCCATCAAATGTTGTTCATATGCTTTTCGAAATCAATACGAGAATAAAGTATATGAAGTCTGTGATTGGACAAAATAGCTGTTCTACCTCAGCTCCAGGCAGTGTTGGCATTGATCAGTTAATGCAGCATTAGACTTAAACTCCATACACAGAATCAAAGTCAGTGTTGCGCAAAGCTTTGTTTACGGTACAGGAAGTGAAGTTGATACAGCATTGCAGACTAGAAGTCAGGACGCCATCTAGATAATTTGTACACCTCAGCACCATCACTCAAATTATACTGCACACAATGGATATTCATCTGACAGCCAATGTTGCACAACTATCAATAGTAACCACCTCAACAGCCTCGCTAGACTGCCAGTTTAAAAGCAAAGGCAGGATTTCATTTAACACTATGGTTTTAGAATCAATAGCAAACAGGCACATTATGTTGAACCGTTATGCTCATGAAAAACATGAGTAATGAGAACAAAACTTCTGTCTGTCTGTCTGCCAATGAAGAATGTTGTGTTTCCTTTACATTAACATTGACAAACACTACCATAGAGTAAACAGATACCTAAGACCATTTTGCCCGAGACATGAAGCTAGTCACTGTTATAGCCATCATCCTTGGTGATTCTGAAGCATGACCTGAAGAAGGTCCAACTCTAGGACATTGGTTCCTAGAAGTGTATGCTCCATGGAGCCAGGAATATGAATTAGGTTGGGTTAAAAATATCCTGCGACAAAAGAAGAACTCATTGCAGTAAAACAGACCAATTAAACGACCGTAATCTTGGCATCGATACAAGTATGCTTCTTACCAGAACTAATGAGCCCAAAACACTGCCAGACCGAGAAACAAGACTTTGTAGACTACTGTAACATTACTATGTGTCAATGATGGAATGAACACGACAGGTTGATCAGCGTATGACACAGGGGATATATCAGATGATATTGAACACTTTCCAGGCCGAGATGATTCCCAAATAAGGCATTGCAATCTTCTTACGAGGGATGCAATATAATACTGTCACCTGGTTTGTGGACAGAGCTGTCGGCTGAGGATGGTCAAGTAATATGGCTGGGGTAATGGCTTCACCGCCACGCTACTAACTCACCACTACTGACCATCACTGACCATCTTCTCATAACTAGCCAGTGTCCACAGTGGCTGGAGGTCAGTAAGGTCACTGCCACATGTCACTTCCTGTTGGCGCTAATTACGCAGAGTCTTGGGTGAATCTCGACTTCATTATGCAGACTTTCATCACCTGCCTCTACTGTAGACCCTGGGCGACCTCTTACCTTTGACCTGAACTCAACTTGAGTGGAACTGTACCCACAGTGCCACCACACTAAACCCATATCCTCATATTCTGAACATTATTTTACCCTATGGATATGTGAAAATGTCATTATATTTTCTAGATCTTTAGTTGAAGTTTTGTAGAAATCAACCAAAACAAACCATAATGTAAAATACATCATAAATTGTTTCATGTTTTTGTAATCAATGTAGCTAACATGACAATCAATGCTTTTGCAATAACAACATAAATATTATACAGATCAAATCCAACTCAAAGTACAATAGGTGACTGCGTGTTCACAGCGAACTGCTCCCTAGACAGTGATCATGTTAAGTGCCTGTGAGCAGCCTAGCTGGAACTCTGCGCTATATAAATAGATAATATTACTATTATATTATTATATTTACTAAGTTACTGGATGCAGTTTTTCGTTTTCTATGACAGCGGCTCCTACTTCTCCTCTAGCTTGTTATTTCCACCAGTGAACTGGAAAAAGCCGTTCTCGCTAAATTTCTGGTTATGCGCCGGAGAGGGGATGTTTATTATGGCCTCTATATGCCAAGCAGTAAAGTATATCGATCCACGTAATAACTTTCCCCCCAAGAGCATTATAAGCACACCATTTGCCCTGAATAGTTAAAAAGTAATATTTCCCAGTAATATATTACCTCCACTGGAATATATATAGAAAAAATATGTACTCCTTTGCTCTGAGGTTGAGTAGTTGGAGACAATTAAATCTCTTCTATTACTTAGGACCATAAAATAATACATATTAAGAAAAACAAATTTAGTTGCATTTTCTTTGATATATCAGAAAGGACAACAAATCATGTTTATTATTCCCATATATTGGCTTGAATCACCTTTATGAAGTTCTTTCCAGTGTTTTGACGTCCTCATCACACGTTTGTTACTGTAACGACACTGAGAAACAATAATGTGGATTCCTTGATTAATTCTGTATTAAGATATGCTACCAGACTGATGAAGGTGCCAATATCTGATTATTTTTTCTATCTAACATATTCAGTACAGCATATGGACTATACCAGTATGCAGTGTTCTAAACAGGCCCTGAGATTACAAAACCTTTCTGAGTATGATTTCAGTTTTGTTCATAAATTTCCATATAAAATACGAGCTTGAGGATAAAATCGTATTCAAAAGGTTTCATAATCTCGGGGCCAGTACAAGCAATATTCAGCAGTATATATATCACTGTATCCACCCTATGGTATATTATTGTACAGCAGTATATAACACTGTATAACACTCACAATGGAATTGTTTGGCAACACTATCTCTAGGTGGTAGTAGAAGCAAGACAGTCTGTCTGCACAGCTGAGTGAGTTTGGCTCGCACCTGTCTGGAGTTTAACACTGCTTCTCAGTGCGAGCTATTAGCAACAAATGAGAGCTATATGAAAATAATTACCAAAATGGGTATCGTCTCAGTGTGGAGGAAATGCTATTAATTCCCCTGCATACTTGGTATTTTCTCTGTCTGGGAGGAGTAATGGTTTACTTGAGGAGGACCGACAGCGTAAATAATTCCTTGATACAATTCTGGTCGCCAGAACACAAGAGGGCAGATAGGGTCTGTACTCTACTTGACACATCATCAGCCTTGCCCACCTATCTGAAGACTAGCCAACCTTGCCATACATTCTGCAACCAATTATGACACACATTCTGCAAACTTGCCCACCATGACACACATTCTGTAAACTTCCCAAAATATATTCTGCAAATTTGCCCACTTAGACACACTTTCTGTACACTAGCCCACAATGGCACACATGCCATAAGCCTGTCTACCTTGTCATACATTCTGAAAACTATGACACATCTTCCTTGTGCAATCACATCTTGCTGATACAATGGCAGACTATGACATGAAAGCCTTGTGTCATTTACTATATATTCCTAAATAAAAATTATATGCGAAAATAATTTTCAAATTTAATCACATTGTATTTAATTGAAATTAAAGTTGCTCATGATTAATGCCAACTGAAACTAATCCATCAGACGCAGATTATTTCTCTGAAATATATTGGACAAATTAATATTTCATACAGCAAAGAAAACAATCAAAATCACAATTAATAGCAGTTTTACGTCACAGCAGGAATCTTGCACCAACATACGACAGAATTAATAATTAAGAATTAATCGAGATATAATGACTTTTACAGAAAACCACCTCCACTCAATATCCAATAAGACGTGACAGAGTGATGAGCCGGTGGACAGAGTGATGAGCCGGTGGACAGAGTGATGAGCCGGTGGACAGAGTGATGAGCCGGTGGACAGATTGCAACGTACTGGATCGCCTGATGTAGAAATCTGGTGATTAAAGAGTACTGAAGGCACTGAGTACAAACACGGCACTTACGATAGCTCTGATTGGCCAATACCAGTGATATATTTCTCTGATGACGACCGGGGCCCTTTAATTATAATGCAATTATTGATGACAGACAGGAACTCCTCTAACTACAAAGATGATGTTTGACCTTGTGGGCCGTCTCACAATGGCATGACCGGTACGACGACACCACGACATGACAAGCACGGCATTCCACCAACGAGAAAACAATTAAGACAACTAAATCACAGGTGTTGGCCAACAAGCGGCAAGTGGCTGTAGTGGCGAGCTTTTGGAACTCTTGTGTCTCAGAGGCTGTTTATCTCACATAAATGGCCACCGAAGACCCATACAATCAATAGCTTATCTTAATGGCGAGAAAATGACCACTTCTGAGAGTGAAAGGCTAGAAAGCTATTTATCTCTCAGCGAGCTCCTGGGCCCACACGACTTCATCATGTTATATATGATCAATAACTCGCCGTGGTATAATACTTCTTAACCAACACCAGGAGTAGCCATATCAACTAGGTGTACTTAGTGTGTGTGTGTGTGTGCGCATGCGTGCGAGCGCATGTGTGTGTATGTGTGTGTGCATGTGTGCGTGCATGTGTGCATGCATGCGTATGTGTGTGTGTGCATGCGTGCGTGTGTGTGTGTGTGTGTGTGTCTGTATGTGCATGTGTGTGTGTGTGCTTGTGTGTGTGCGTGTGAGCATGTGTTTGTGCTCATATGTGTGTCTGTATGTATGCATGTTTGTGTATGTGTATATTATTTAAGAATATATTTATTTGTGACCTTAAACTTTCAATATACTCCAATATATATATGACACATCATTGCTAGTCTATTAAACATAATACTTATCGATGACATTATTGTCCTAAAAATGGTACCATATCTAGTAGTCATTCTAATTACTGCACCTCACTAGCCCATCCTAATAGTAAACATCATAGTCTGGCTAGTCACTGTACACTAGCCCATCCTAATAGTAGACTACACCTCTTCTACAGTCACTGTGACTCTCCACTGAAAACAACTTGGATTCTGGCCAGGGGCAACCTTTGAAATAATAGAAAAGGAATATTCCAGCAGTGGTTATTGAGCTCTCATACTGTTTTATGAGCGCATTATTTCACGTAAATACAGTAATGTGTTCTAGCCTTTTTATCTTCTCCCTGGTGGCTGGTGTATCTAGTTACATCCTGGTATTTACCTTTCTTTGAGAACATGTTCCGACACTGCTGGACTATCCACAGAGAAGTGTCAGATTGTGATGGATATCGGTAAAAAAAGGTGTCGGAAAGTATTGGTGTGCTTGGCGGCACTTACCCGTTCCCTCGTAACCCTGTATTCCCTCGTAACCCTGTATTCAGCCATGAAATGATCAGCTATATCCTCCAGTATGTGAGTCTTCTAAAAGACAGTTCTAAGACTACTTTCCTATAAATATTGTCATATATATATAATATACGAGTGTACTAGACTTGTTATGACACAGTTAATGCACATAACAAGAGCCTAAACCTGTGTGTCTCCTTATCAATACTGAAGATGCTTATTCCTGTGTTGTTTACCATTATTAGTAATTGTACACCAATATTGTCAACATATATAAATAAATAAAACTGTCACATCAATATGTTGACAATATTAACTGTTACATCAATCAAAATATTGTGTATATTACAAGAATATGTATCATGAATAAGGTATATTGTGTCACCACATCAATATTGGAAATGATTATTCCTTTGTTGTTCATCACTAGTAATTTTTAAAACAACATCTAAAAATTATAAAGAATCTAAAATTCTGTCACCACATCAATATTTGAGATGGTCATTCATTTAATTTGTAATTTAAAACAAGATTGTCAAAATATGTAAATATATAAAACTGCTTGAGAATGCACCTCTGTTGACCCTCACCCTACTACATCAAGCTTAATCTCAATGGGCATCGCTAGTTGACATCACTATGAAGAAGGTTAAAACCACAAAATTGCCAGAAGTATACCTTGACCACTTCAGACGGCGTGAGGCGAGTCCGATCAGAACAGGACGCGTGACTCTGCGCGAGGTGTCGAGTAAAGATCCATCCCCGCTTTGGAAACTGAAGTTGGAGTCGCTGGTCATCTCAACCCGGCTGCTGGACATTGACCGCTGGGCAATCATTGTCTGTCCAGTCTGGTCAAACACCTGCACGTGGGACATGCGAGACCCTCCGACCACTGATTCCTCGTGTAATGTGTTCGTCGTTCCATCCGCCGACAGGGAACTATCCACTTTGGACTGGCTATGTTCCGTATACGCGGAATAATGTTCTGCAGAAACCTGGTCGGTCTTTTCAGAATACTGTTCTGACCCAGAGTACTGGGTTTCCGTGGCACAATGTTGTACTGCTACATCGCCATCCACGGGTCCCGAGTTTGTTCCCAAACTGACCGACGTCACATGATGCTGACTGGCGTGGTGTTCAATGGCCGACACAGACTTTATATTGGTGACCTGGCTGCTCACAGCCAGAGACTGGTGGTTGTCTCTGGTCACGGAAAACTCATGCTTCTCAGCACCACAGCCAGTGGTGTTTTCCACATGAATACTTCTGTCAATACCTATGTGGTGTTCCTCCGAGTGTCCTTTGGTCACACATTCAGAGAACAAATCCTGAGCCGCCTTCAGGTGCACGGTCGCTGATTCCAGAACTCTGACTCCTCTCGTGACGCCACTCACACCACTTCCCTTCCACTTATCCACAAGAGAGTGCGGAGCCGCATGTGTCTTTGATAAGGTATTATCAACACCAATTCGATTGAGAAGAGCGCCTAAAGTGGACTTTGCACCCCTGATGCGTTCTTCAGCAAGAACGTTGCCTAATCCGATTAGCGTCTTGCTTTCTGAACATTCACAAACTGATGCAGGTTTCGTCTCGCTGTCATGGCCGCTAGTGTCCTCCCTGCCAGATCCCTGTCCACCGATTTCCTTGCACGGTATTTGTGGACTTTCCTCGTGGAGTATTTGTGGACTGTCTGTGATTGGTGACACGCAACTCGCGGATGTCTTTGTACCTGATATCTCTGATCTCCGAGAGTCTGATCCCTCCAGAGTGACGGCCACTTGACCACTGCTTCCGAAGACGTTGAGACCCACGCTGGAGTGGGACACGATGTGTCTACCCACCTGTCTGGTGACCGACACTCCTTCAATCCTAGGCTCATGTTGTCTCTGCTTTACGTTGCTAAAACGGTCCATCTTGATAATTGGACCCAGACTCGTGTAAGCTTCTCACGACAACGGTGTCGGTCTTATGTTCACCTTGGCATTATTCGATTTACAACCCTGCTGTCCAAGCTTTCAGGCACAGAAATACGCTTCTGTAGATGAGAGATGTTGGCAGGCTGGCTGCCTGGATAGCCAGCAAGGTCACACCAGCAGATGGCAATACCAGAACTACGGACAACCGTATTGCTGCCGTATGTAAACACTAGTACGCCAGCACCCCGCTGGAAATCAGAGGTGAAGTAACAGGGCCTGTGAAAGTCGCGCATTCACATCCGGCAAAACACACACATGGGTGGCACCGACTCCCGACTCTCCAGATGACTTTCAGATGGATATCAATGTCAGTAGGTGTACTAAACACTCCACAGAGAGGTAAAACAACAGATCTGCTCAGGATGTCAGAAGCATGACCCCATCTGACCCTGCGTGTCTATACACTGTGTTGATTAAACCTACGTTCTTCTTCCGACGGGCAGGTTTACCGCCTCACAGCACCAGCTGACTGAACCACGTTCTCTCCCCTCCGTATCACACCACCTGCATTCTCCGGCTATAAACAACGAATCCACACCCGCGATACTCCGACATGCAGGATCTCGCGTTCTGGCCCCTTATGCCATTCTACCTGCCCCTCGCACCATCTCAACTGCGATAACACACAGGGAATGCGATAACATAGGGAACACGATAACACACAGGGAATGGTTTCTACCTAACTGTGAATCACGACCCTTTCATCATTCCTTTCAGCGGGCCTCTCATCCCTACGGCTTGTGTTAGTATTAATCAGAACCATGAAGCAAGAATGTCGTACATGTTGTTCTAATAATAATGCCGACAGGCAGAACAAATACTACGTACGTCACTTTACCTAGATACTATTCCAAATATGAATGGATCCAATATCACTTACTAGTTTCTCATCGTGACAGCGTTTGACCTTTCAGGGGATACACACAGTAGTTGATATAAATAAATACAAGATTTGATATAAATACATTAGACGGATTTTAAATTAGATATATTCTAGTTGTTGTTCACACTTACATTCCCGACTGTATTCTATAAATGAAAACAAGTCTAACGTTATTAAGCTAACTCTAGGGAGTGTTTGTATATGAACTGGAGAGTGAACACGTGCTACACGTTGAAATCTCTCCATGCTAAAGCCATCCAGAGTGGCTTTGACTTCCTCTTAAAGTTCACAATATTGAGATCAACACGACTGCTTGTTATTTTGTATTTGTCACCAAATCTATTTTAATCAACCAAAACAAAAGATTTTATCATTGCTTTTGAAATATTAATATCACCGTTATTAACCAGCCATACACATAAATATCACCGTTATTAACCAAGCATACACATACATATCACCTTCATGAAACCTATGTACACATCTCCTCCTGCTTAATGATCTTGAGAGAATTCTACAGAAAATAGTAATATTTGTGTAGCAATCAATACATTGAAAACATTATTGATGTAAGCTGCATATGCTTATCTCCCTTGAACTACCTTCTGTAGACCAATGATTCCCAGTTGGCATCACCAGCATAGAGCGACTCCTGACGACTGCGGTGTGATACAGCCCAGTATTACATGTTTAGGTAGGCCTGGCAGTGTATACACGCTATACTGGATGGCTGACTGTATACAAAGTGTCTGTAAGTGTTCTGCCAGTCTGGCCAGGATCAATGTCCACCGCTGATCAAGTGGACCTCTGTCTGTGGATAAACATGACCAACTCCTGCTGATAACAATTAGCTCCAAACTAAATATGCTTAGTCTGGCGCAGTCTCTAAGCCTTATTGTCCTTGCTAGAGCAAAATATTACCATTCTTGTTACAGCAAAATATTACCATTCCTGTTACAGCAAAGTATTAGAAATCCTGGTACAGATAAATATGAACATTCCTGTTATAGCAAGGTGGTAATTAACACCATTCCTGATACAGTTAATATGAACATGCCTGGGATAGCAAAACATTACCATTCCTGTTACAGAAAAATATGAACATTCCTGTTATAGAAAAATAGTAATTAACACCATTCCTGATACAGCTAATGTGAACATTCCTGTTATAACAAAATAGTAATTAACATTCCTATTACCATTACTGTTACAGCTAATATGAACATTCATGTTACAACCAAATATTAACATTCCTGAATATTAATATTCTTGTAAATGTCCATTAATATAAGTGACACATTATAGATTAATACTTTACAGTATAACTTATTGAAATTGTGTTACATGGATGCTAATATTGAAAACCATTGAAAATTATTGGTTTAACATAACTTTTCACTAAGGTCTTCAAGACCAATTTAACATGAAGAAATAATTATACAAATAATAAATCAATAAATGCCATACTACCTGAAGCAAAATAATATTTAATATATTGTTAATGTTCCAAACCAATAATAACAGTGATGATATTGTCACATCAGGCATGGGATGTTTTAGGCTTGGAAAGCAGAACAATGTCACTGGGAATCGAATATGCTCGGTTTATTTTCATCTATTCGTGTTTGAGTGTAATCTTTTTACATGTAAGGTACCGTACACAGAAATCAGTGCCCTTTGCTGTAATCATAGAGATTGTCAATAAAAACAGATATTGCCAAATTGTCAAAAAAAAAATCAGAGATTGCCAATAAAAACAGAGATTGTCAATAATGAAGCTAACCGTACATTACAGAGATTATCAATGATGTTATATGGAGATTGTCAATCCTGAAGCTAAAAGCTGGATAGTTCAGATTGTCAATCATGATACAAGGAAGATTGTCAATCAAGAAGCTAATAGCTGTACAAAATAGAGATTGTCGATGATATTATGACTACATATCAAGATTGTCAGTCTTGATATATGGAGATTGTCAATCATGGAACCATAAAGTTAATAGCTTAATATGTAAGATCCACTCTCGAACATAAAACAACATCTTCTTACGCTGATTAATTTGTGATCTAAAGCACATGAATAGTACCTGAAACTCCAAATTAAAAGCACTCAGTAAATTCCAAGCTCAAAATAAAACAGATTCCTTTGCCATCTTAGATGGCTGTTGTAACCATTAACGTAATGAAACATATGTGCATTCGATAAAGGTCCAAGTCAAGATAACCAAATTCTATTGGTGGATAAAGTGTGTGAGGAACACTGATATTGGACAAGAGTTGATGGCGGTAATGCAATAAGGACAGAGACAGACTTTCCACGACAGGATGGACACCACGAGACACCACGAGACATCAGAGGACATGTGACCACTCTGCTAGGCAGACAGTAAGACAGTCACATTACTTCATTGCTCAAATAACATCAGTGTAATTTAATATCTATAGGGATCAGACTGGCCTTATTTGGAATTCATGGAAATCAGAAATGACAGTTTTAGTGTAAGTGATGCAATATACACAGATTCCTTTACTTCTAGGAGTTGGGGGGAGGTTTGAGGGATGTGGGGGGAGATGGGGGGAGGGGTAATAAACTTTATTCTACGTGAAGATAAAGAGTATTGAATGGGAAATGGGGAGAGTGCCAATAATTGAATGATTTCAGCAGACGGACGTCATTCACCTCGGCGGATGTGACGACTTTCTATAAGTGCAGTTCAGCATTACAGGCAAATAGTTTCACTTCACGTGTGCTAATCACATTTGCCAGCCAATGAGAGGATGAATAATATTTGTGTGTGTCAGCCCGGCAACACCTGACTGAGGGGTCTGAATCAGTCGCACCAATAATTGAGTCTTATCCCGGGTTCTGGCCGCCCTAGCCCTGGGTGGCACTGTGTGTCCGCCACCATTAACTAAGGGGATTTAGAATAAGTAGACTAGCTGTTCTTCCTGCTACGAGCTCAATCACATCTAGGATTGATTATTAGGAATTGTGGGCATAAGCTGGTGATTTATTGCCCTGCTCATGCTTGGCCCAGCCGGCCCTCTGACCGGCCCAGTCGACCGGCCCAGTGGGCCCAGCGGATGACATCACAATGTATTGGAATGCTTTGAGCTCTGGCATTCCAATCACCGGCTTGCAACAGTTCCAATTTGGAAGAGTATTCAAAATTCTCTCTGAACACCAGATTGCGTCAATGGGCTTCCATAGATACCTCTCCATGCAGTCCTGGCACAACCAGCCTGCGATAATTGTTCCTTGCAAACGTATCTACTAGAGTCTACGGAGTCTAACTCGCCACTCACTGCCATTATAAATAGAAGTCTTCTAATTCTCTATTGATTCCTCTGCAGAATCAATCCGATAATATTTACGAAACACGAATCCGACACCAAGAAAAATATTGGTGGAAAGATGTTGAGATTGGACAGCGATTTCCAGGTACATGTTACACGTGGATTTAATGTACAGGTTCCGATGCCATAAAATAAGTTAATAAAGTGGAGCTAAATATATCAGCAGTAATCTTGCACTAAATCAAATAACATATTGATCATAAAGGTTAGATTTCTTACTGTGCATACTGTAGCAATATTACACTTTTCACAATGGATGCATCAGTTCAAAACAAAAACATGAATAAAAAGGATCAAATTAATTCTGTAAATTTGAGATAATTGAGCGAGTTAGTGAATATGGAGTTTAACATTGCTGCGGGAATCTTTCACCCATTTGAGACGATTGAGATAAATGAAAAACACAATCGTAAGGTAAAGCCTACTGGTGCATGCATATATTAATCCCTGCATGTATATTATATCGACAACAAGCTTAACCCTAGACAGTAGCAGTGTCTTTCTACTAATAGAATAAAGGAAACAAATATCTATTATTACAAATTGCTTTGTTACCGGAAAATGCATTTCCAATATCAATCTGAAAAATAATCAATATTTGTCCCCTTCATTTTACGATGGCTGGTATTAATTGTTCATCAGAAAATAATCAACAGACTTGAAAATGATGACTAGTCTTCTATAACGACCCATTCATGTAGAAATCCATAGACTTCCTAGCTTTACTACAGTATAGCATCAGCACAACAGTCGCCCATGTATTGTGAACAATGAAGCTCTGATGAAGGTCAAAATTAATTGTTAAAAATACCTAGAATACCTAGAAAGTATTCCCTATATAGATGTTATTGCTGTAACCTCAGTATTCCCTATATAGATGCTATTGCTGTAACCTCAGTATTCCCTATATAGATGCTATTGCTGTAACCTCAGTATTCCCTATATAGATGTTATTGCTGTAACCTCAGTATTCCCTATATAGATGTTATTGCTGTAAGCTCAGTATTGATGAGTCAAGAAGTATCTTGAGGATTTGCACTGTTTTCCACAGTATTTAAGGAATACTATAGTAAAATGTTCATTGATGGGGAAACTTACAGCAATCATGTTAACAGTAAAACCATGGAACCAAGACTGATGCTGATAAACAAAGGGCGATAACTGTCCACAATGTGAACAGACTTTGCTTCCTACTTTTCCTTGTATGTCAAATGGTTCTCATTTTAAGTAGATGCTATTGGCCTCTGAATGGGATCCAACCTCAAACCTTGAAGTCTATAGTACAACAGGCTGCCACCCTACACTATCCAGCCCTCAACTAGTACTGGCTTGAAGCACCAGTACATTGATGTTGTTAGAACTATTTATAGCATGGAAATCAATCAATTTGAACATTAAAGTTCATTGAAATCCAACAATTTTCGAGAATCATTATAATTGATGACTTAGGAAAATCAAATTACTACTGATGAACGGAACTCTGAAGGCCAAACTGTCCAATTTAGCCCAAATTGTGCACCGGCTACATGAAATATTTGGAAAGGGATCAATATCCCTGAAGACAGAACCCCCTGCAGTCAAGGTTGTCAGCGGACCAATAAAGGACTTGACTCGACTCGCTGGCGGGATTGTTCTAATGATGCGAAAACACCCACATCATGCCAACCAGAATGCTAGAACGTGACAATCGATCAACACCGGAATACATTCTGTACTAAAAACCAACACTCGTCTCTCATCAAGGTATATATATATATATATATATATATATATATATATCTACACTTTT
>JAVCKZ010071578.1:0-13741 GCA_034780755.1 Lepetodrilus elevatus
CAGACCTTTCCAACGATACCAACAAACCTTTTGGCAAATGAAACATGATTAAAACCGTGTGAGCTCTTGGACTATATATATAATAATAATAACTGCATGTCACATATTGTAATATCATATTCTAAGTTGGCTAACAAGTTACAATATAATCATCTTGTACGAGTAAAGGCTTCTCACTTGAAAGCACACATTTCTTCATGTGTAAATATTCTAAATAGACAACCCTCCAATGTGGAAATAGTGAATCTGTTAATATATGTAAGGTTGTCTAGCCTCATTTATGACAATATCAATTCTACAAGTCTTCTTAATAATACAGATGCAGATACTTGTATAGTAGTTGATCACCTGTCAGATGTGGTTACTTAATATAAGGGAGGTGCAACAAACTAGTCTCAGAGAGTGAAAGTAAATTTAATAAGAGACTCTGAGAAGATGTACCCATTTCATAGTGAGAAGATTGTATTCCAACTATCCAACAATTTAATATCAACCCAAAAAAGTAGAAGTTAACAACCAATTTGTTGGAGAAAATATAAAATTATAGATCATATGCATACTAGCTTGTCCTAATAAATAACTTTGACATTAATTTTAGGCTAAATAGAAATAAATCTCACTCATTGAAGCAATCACCTCTGTAGTGTCATTTAATTTAGCCAGGTTGGCCGTGACAATCTAACTCTGCTGTACTCAGTGAAGCTTGTAGTTCCATGGAGAAAATGCTGTTAGTATCGGTCCATTCCTGAAAAAGATTTTATTTCAGGAATGGACAGATACAAGGCCTTTCTCCTACTTAAATACACCTTAGTAATACATATTCATGTAGGTATGTTTTAAAATTATTAGTTGTGGTAAGGGATAGACATATGCATAAACTACTATGTTTGTATTAAAACTGTCCAATTGAGACCTTGCATATGACGTCAATCAGTACGTCACACAGCATTGTGGGTGGCAAGACAATGGGATTTTACGCCGTTGCTCACGTCATCACATTGTTTTATGCCACCCAAACCGTTTTATGCCACCCGACGATTGGTCCATGCAAGGCCTCAATCATGAAAAAAAATGGACAGTTAAGACAAAAGATGACGTCACAAGTGTATTTTAAGTCAAGGACAAATGTTAGCAGTATGACGAAGTATCATCGTAAAATCAGATGGCATTCAAAAATGATAGGAAATGAATGGTTATATTAAATGTCAAGAGTGGGCATTATTTGATTATATTTGTATATAACCAAAAGATTAGTCTTGTATGATGATTAGTCTGGGATTAGCACTGGGAAGTATCTTTCATTCCAGACAAAGGGAGCTAACCCATTCCACTCGGTGAAATAAACATAGTATTTTAGAGAAGAAGAAAAAAGTACCTTACTATCCGATACATTCACTGATGTAAAGACATTAGACATGGTATCATGTGACAAAGCTCATGAGACCATAGCGCTCTCTTGGTGCTCTCCAATACATCAGGATTGTGTTCTGGTGAGGGTGCTATGATCTCGTAGTCAGTGATGGTGGATAAGAGAGCTTCATAGTGAGTGAATTATTGTTTTACGTCACAGCGGGAATCTTTCACCCATAGGTGACGACAGAGAGAGCTTCATAAAATGATACCCTGTCAGATGTAGTGTAATACTATTGCTGCAACTTGATATGGCTGATATAGTAGAGGATAAATAACACAACAGCACAATCCTGATTCCCAACATGTATTGGTCAATTGCATCAGGTATGTTGAATATTCTAGAATCATATATACAATTCCTTGATGGTTTTTGTAAATAAATAAAGCATGATAAAGAAAGCACTGTTGTCTTCATTAGTATAATTCCATCCACCTTGTATTCAATTCCTCAGAATCCTTCATTGCTGTAAAATAATGGCCCATTACTGAACACTTGCTATTTATGTTGCGAAATGGACAAGATCTTTAGAATGTCTCTTGCTGTGAATTAGATGTATCATGTGTTTCTTGATACTAATAATCCTGCATTATATATCATCATGATAACATAGGAAAAATGATAGATGGACTTTCTTAAACTGGACAAAATACTACAATTTGATAATCATTTGATAAATCATCCTGAGTGTAACATCCTGTATATGTTAATTATTAATTGTGATTTAGAACCTCTTTCAAGATTCTTTCACTTACTACACCTTGTGAACCTATGGCAGGAGCTGTTATGCTGAATGTTGCAGTAAACCTGCTAGCACCAACTGGTACTGACAGACCGAGTATAATAAAACCACATTGCCACAGTACCCTGTATAGCACAATATCAGTTAGGCAACATGGTAAAGATAGTGGACCAACATTTGTCTATATACCTTGTCTAGGTGGCCGTGTGTTCACAGCGAACCGCTACATAGACAGGAATGTTAAGCACCTGTGAGCAGCCTAGCTGAAACTCAGCGGTATATAAATAGATTATATTATTATTATTATTATGGACAAAATATCTTGATTAGGTATATATCTTGATTAAATAAATTGCATATTTCCTGATTGTATGCATTTCAAGAAAGTGTCATTACATCATTTCCCAATTTAGGCCATTGGCTACTACAGTATATAACTCATTTCGCGAAATACAAGCCAGTATACAGTATCATCATGACAACATAGGAAGACTGACAGCTGGACATTCTGACAATGGAACCACACAGCAAGTGGAGGTCACAGTTTGGATCGTCACAGTTCCTCCAACATCCTGTGGACCGACAGCCACTGTGCATGCCTGAGTTACACTGTGCTTCACGAGGCGAGGAGACTGTACTGACAATCCGTAGTACACATTGTAGTACAGAACGTCCCCAGCATGAGTGTCCTGCCACTGTATCATGTACACTGTGTCGCCAGTCTTCTCCTGCTTCAAATTGTCTCCCCCTTGGGTGAGATCTGGGGATGAATTATCTCCCTTGATGGCAAATTTGGAAGCTGTGATATTGCATACACCAGAGGACAGCGATGGTCTGCTGGACATAATCTGAAAAGTATAAAATATTTAGTAGATTAATAATAACTGCTATTCAATAAAAATTAAATTTAAAAAATAATAATCGGAAGAGCAAAATTTCAATTAGAAAAAACATTTTGATTATAGAATAATTTCATACTTTATTGATGCTGAAGGCAACCAGAGATGCCCTAAAGAGCATTGCCTGTGTCTAATCTAACAGGCAGAAGGTTAAAGCGATCATTCCATTTTGCTTTCTATTCATACTGTTACATTTTTCTGAAAACCTTCCACATTCAGGAAGGAATCTCCTATGTTCGAAATATGCAGGAAACTGGTATGAGGTGCTAACTACGACACTTACTTGTATTTGTCCTAGTTTCAGACCAGTGCTCTTGTCTTGTGATATCAGACTGCCTCCAAGGCCGATAGAAACTGATTCCAATGTCCACCCCGAGACCTGACTTTCCTCCACACAGAAACTCCTGGTGCAAGCCAAAGTAAAACATCAGCACTACTTGTAAATGTATAGAGTTACAACTCTGGAAATGAGGCCAGGCCCCGAGATTACGAAACTTTTTCCATACTCTACTCAGTATTCTACTCAAGGCACTGTTCATAAAACGTCATGTGACGTCATAGCCCTACTCACAGGAGTACGTTTTTGTGCTCAGATTATGACGTCACATGACATTTTATGAACAACATTCTGAGTTGAGTATGAAATCATACTCAGAAAGTTTCGTAATCTCGGCCCCAGCTATAAACACTCATTTACAGCAAGCTTGCATACATATCTTGTCCTGCAATCACTGGCCTCGATAACCACAACATACTAATGTCGTGTGAACAAATCCCAACATGAATATCTGACAGAACATACTTTGGTTTATGGGAAGAAGATGAATATCCATGACTTGTCCACTTTTAAAAACAGCTACAATAATCCATTTCTCACAATTTGGGGAAACAAATTTCACAATAGGTGAATCTATCTCAAATGTTATATTAATAATGCAAACACATAATATCAACCCACAATGTTTTCCATTGAAATTCATCTCCAGATTCCTTGGCATCATCAGTCTGAGGATTGATCCAGATTTCTTCCACAGTGACCTTGACCTTCACGTCTGCTCCCTCTTCCTCCGCCCCATGCCTGTTGACTTCCCCACTGCTCAGGTACACATGACGAAGCTGTTGAGATCTGGATAGGACCAACTTGAGAATGGGGTCTACTTCCTCAGATTTGGCAGATTTCACTGTGAAAGTCACATACAAGGCTGTGGATACCATCGCTTTCATCTGAAATAACCTGAAATATCATTTGGCAGGTTTATTAACTTGAAATTAAAAATATATCATAAAGGGTTAATAGTGTCAAAATGTCACCTATGGCATAAACACCAGTAAGTTACCATCATGATCAGAATTACAACCTTCTCTATTTGATTACTTTTTGCAAAAAGCAAGAACATTATTCATGTTGACACATGGGGCAATATTAGCGGTTGAACACATATACAGCAATTGCTTAGACTACTTTTCAATACAATATTTACAATTGGCTCTTGACTACGAAAACAAAATCAAAGTGAAAGGGCAACCAACTTGAACTGTGACTGATACTTAAGCAAAAATGTCTCTGAATTACTCACTGGCACCAAACTGTTTCCTTTCCTTCAGGCCGACACCCTGTGAGAACCAGACAGCCTCCTCCCAGATACCCGTCATCATCAGTGTACTCAACCTTGACCTCTGAACTATAACCTGTAGCTGTGTACATTGGCTGCAGTTGTTGGATGCTCATATTGTACCATGGACCTTTGTGTACAACCTGACGTGAAACAATGACACATTGATTGTTAGTTGAATATCACTATCCTGCCATTTTTTTACAATTGAATATTGCCTCAAAGTATGAATTAAATTAATAGTATATCAATAATCATAAAGCCATAATTTTCAGACAGCTTTCGATAAACTATGATACTCAACTTCATTTGCCAAACAACTGTCTGAACTAACTGTGGCTTGCTTTGATTACCTGTCCCTGGCAGAAGTATTTGTGTCCGTAGCCGCGACAGAAGGATGTCGACAACGAGGGACTGGTCCACTGTGACAGGGGGCAGTAGTTACGTAGCAGACGCCAGAACCTGCACAGAGCGGTGTGTGTTGTCAGGAACATGATGGTTTCTATGTCTAATCTTAACATGACAACCTACTAATATAATTTCTAGTCAGGAATATAATTGTTTATATGTCTAATCTTAACACGACAACCAACTAATGTCATGTCTAGACGTAGTGTACCCACCTGTCTTCGCTTGAGTTGAAGTTCTTCTCCCCCTGAGTTTCGTACACCCATCCTGGAGCAAAGATGGCAGCTGATAACTTTGCTTTCTGGATCTTCTCCATTGCCTAGAACAGTGTCCACAATAATACACTTGTCTTAACCCATTAATGCCCATGCACCATGTCAACAGAATGTTTTTATTTGTTATTTAGGGAACTTATCATTCATCACATATTACAAATGGCACCAATCAATTCACACATTGGAAGCACTATATAAAGCGCTAGGTCACTATCATAATAATAATAGGACATTTATCACACTATACTCCACTCCACTCCAATAAGGTATGCTCAAATGAGAAAGAGAAACAATGCTCAGACATATCAGTGGAAAAGAAAAGTCTTCGAGTTGAGTTTAACCCTCTACCTGCTGGATTAGGCACTGCTCTTTAGAGCATCTCTGGTTGCCTCCAGCATGCAGAGTGTTAAAAGATACGAATTGAAGGTGCAAATGTTAGTTGAAGAGTAAGAGAGGTCTAGTAGAAAGTGGCACAGGAATTGAATATGGTGAGCACAGTTGCTGTTCTCTAACCAGTTCTAACCTCGCACGTGTTGTAGCCCCCACCTCCAGGACAGCCGCGCCCAAACACGTCCACGCCAACAAAGACGTCCATCTCGCGGCCGTCACGTGCAGCTTGGTTATAACTGTCCTGAAGTTTCGTCTCATTCCAGCAGTAGTTGAGAAATATACCATCGCATACATCGAAAAACAACCTGAAATCACAAACATAATTTTTTGTTTTATTATTATTTTTATTTATTTTTTAAATTGGGGTTAAAAGCCGTTTTCATGGTTCTCAACAATATCATAGCTATACCTATATACCCATACTGCAGTGCTGGTACTGACAGATCAAGTTTGATAACTTCATAAAATACCTTTTAACAAATTAATTACTGGAGAATATTGTAAATAGAAGATAACTTGGGCTATATTCAAATGCCAAATGCCATGTAGCATCATACTGCACCTGTTTTTTTCATTCAGTTGATCTTGCCACTTCAATTCCCCCGTTTTTGTGACACTGTCATACCAAATGACCTTTGACCCTTCATGAACTGCATGACATCTCAGAGTGAGGAAATCAACAAATTCCTTCAAGTTGTTCACCATATTCTTCTGTAAAATAAATATAAAGTCACAATATTATGGCATCGGAAAATATCAGCATCTTAATAAATCAGTGGTTTTATTGAAATATTTACTATCTGACGAAACAAAAGCTGGAATATTCTATTAAAAAAATGAAATCAATACAGCATGATCAAAGTCATCATTTTTTATACACAGATTTCAAACAAGTTCATAGCAATGCTATATTCACTCACTGCAGAAGAAAAATGAATTATAAGATATTTTGTTGGAAAATTCATGCACTTTTCATATTATTTTACAATCTAACCTTTGTGTAGCATAATTAACAACTATAAAATATCACCCCAGCTAGTAGTAGTACAAGTCTTTGGCTCAACACTAATGTAGTTTACAACTGTAGTTATGACATCTCTTTAAAATCACCTCAATAACATTCTCAATATTGACAAGCCAGCCGTCAAACTGATAATACTTCATGATGTCGACCATTTTGTTGGCCAGACCACGGTAGTCTCGCGACGTCTGGAGAAACTGGGCACATGCAGCCTTCCCATCGTCCCACTCGGTGATGAACGTTCCTGTAACAACACATTGACCACTGATATGAACTACATGGCAGTACATAACACAAACCTACAAGCATAGAATACAAATTTGTAGGAGTTTGAAGACAAGCAGCTGACCTACCCATGACCTTGACCCCATGTCTGTGGGCAGCGTTGATCCATCCAGGAGGAGGGATGGTGACGAGGTGGTGACTGAAGTACACAAACAGGTCGATGTTCTGCCAGTGGTAGAAGCGATAGCCAATGTCAGTGCTGCCCTCTACAAACCTAAACACAGCAGACACGTCAACAATCAGCATCAGTCTATTCTTAGTAAATCTCTGCAGATGGAGAATCATTGTCTTTACTAGAATGAACAAAACAACTATCTTAATGTTATGCTTACCGTGCACTTACAATTCATTTAATAATTTTTTTCCAATGTGCTAAAATGTGTGGAATCTTGTTGATTTATATTCAGGACCCCATCTCACATCGCCTGTCCATTTATCGGACCGTGGTCGGTGCGACAGGAATCACCCCAATGTATAGTAAGCATTTGCTCCACCATTCATTATATTTTTTTCAATACTATACCAGTAATCCTCTTGGATAATAATTAAATTAATACCTAATATTTTTTTAGTTAATATTAAATGACATAGTTGATAAATATTATATGACATAGTTGATAAATATTTGTTTTTTAAATTTATGAACAGTGCTAAATATACCCACATCACCAGCTGATCACCTTGTCAGACTCACCTATCCTCTAAATATCCGCCTCTCATATCATGGCACACCAGTATTTGACGCGCATCGTCCGAGACTCTGATGGTTCTTGACAATGGAACACTGCCTGACATAAGCTGATCCACAGTGGAATGTTTCCATGACAACACTGCATCCACAGTCTTCAATGGATGGATTTCTAGTGCCATCACGGCTCTATCACGGCTATATCACAGCTCTATCACGGCTCTATACTTAATTCACGGTTGACGATGATTGGGATTATGTGTTCCGTTTCAGACTTCTGAAAAAAAATATAATGTATTCTTCTCATTACATCATTGTCTTGTTATATCAATGTGAAATATTATAAATTGTACAGTAGAGCTGTGACAATACATATTTTAATGTGATGGAAAAGAATTCTCAAATACATAATTGAAAGATCTATAAAATTCGACAGTTATATGAATCTGCTCAGTTATATTTAGCATGATAAATCATGTGACCGCAATGGAATGTGATTATGTTTCTTGTGATGTCTTGTCGATCTCAAATTATATGGATAATGGAATCCCATTTGTACCATTTCTTATTGTCATTTTTACAAATGAAATGTCATATTCATCATAAATATCTCATAAAAATGACATTGTTATAGTATTATTAATTATATAGACATAATTACATATTTATTATAAAATACACTGTACTGTCACAGCTACATTTTCTACTTTACTGTTCTAATAATAATATTTTCAATATATTGCATCATTAAATTTCGTATTTATTTAAGTGAAATTGACATTATTTGAAATATTTGGAGTTTTAGCTGTGCTTCGGAATATTGCCAAACAGTTTCTAAAAGTCTCCGAATTTTATTCCAACTTGATCTCCGTGCATTTATGTTTTCCCGTTTATCACGGAAACTACACGTCATGTTCATGGCTGCCGCTTTAACGACTTCGCTTGGGGACTGTATTGTTAAATATAAGCGTGGAAATAAACAGTATTTTGTGATAAAGGGACGAGGAAGTAAGTAAATTCAGCTATAATTCGTATTAGTGTTATTTTCATCGACAACAACGGGGCTATTACATTTGTAAACATGACTAGAAGTTACTTTCGTTTTACCAGCTTGCATGATTTAGAGTTGTTTCCCTTTCTTACTTCATTAATCCAGATTTGCCAAATGGTTAATCGAGAATATCCCTCATGCTGTGATTTCAGTATATTTATATGAAAGCTATATATATATGGAGCCGCTGAATGCTTTACCCTTGTTCTGCAGTAATGTTACTGATCTAGGGAATTATTTTGAAATGTGTGAGAACAAGGTGTGACATAGCACAGTGCATGCCTAACATTTGTTAGTGATGAGATATTTTAATCAGTATTATAGCTTAGCTGCAGCTAAAACAATGCCCCGCATACTATTTTTTTTATATATCTAATGGTTCCTAAGGGTTAGGTAGTCTTGTCTCTATTACATAGTACTAATACGAATGTAGCCTACTATCAATACAGCATATCACATCACTACTAGGCTAATTATCATTCAGGAAATATACTTATCATTATTATAAACATACATGTACATCGAGTGTCTCTGCAATTGATGTTCTTGGCAGGATGAGACAGTATGTTCTGGTGTTGATGCCTGTTGATACCTGGTTCTGGTGTTGATGCATGTTGAATGCTTGGTTCTGTTGATGCATGTTGATGCCTGGTTCTGGTATCGGTGCCTGCTGATGCCTGCTGGTTATAATTATGTTGTTGTTGATGCCTGTTGATGTCTGGTTCTGGTGTTGATGCCTGGTTCTGTTGTTGATGCCTGTTGGTGCCTGGTTCTGGTGTTGATGCCTGTTGATGCCTGTTGGTGCCTGTTGATGTCTGTTGATGCCTAGTTCTGTTGTTGATGCCTGTTGATGCTTGGTTTTGGTGTTGATGCCTGTTTTTGTGGAATGTATCAATTGATTGATTGATTGATATGGCTGCTAGAACTCATAGAGATGGGTGGACTGGCTGTATATGATACACTGTTCCTCGGACGCTGCACTCTGAGAAGTATCTCGAGATTCCTCTAGCCGTTACCCTTACCCATATAAAGAGTCTCTAATCGTCAGCAGGGAAGGCTAGAGGAATATCGATCTATGTGAGGAGAAGAACTACGACAAGGATAACACACTGGTTGGGGAACGTTTTACTCCACCCGTTGTGGGAAATTGTGGACTGTGGCAATGGACTGCATAAAGTGTGGGCTGCATAAAGTACTGGGTCATTATACAGAAAAGGGCAATTTTGGCATATATGCATTCATCAAATAATGAACTTGTTTAGATTATACATCTCTTGTTGCTGTTTTAAACTCTGTTGACATTTATGACTAGTATTGTACTCAGCGGCGAGGTTCATAGGTTATCTTTTTAAAATGTTACGATAAATACATGAAGTCGGAATTATCACAACGTAGGTACCACAACGTAGGTAATTACCACAACGTAGGTATCATTACCACAACGTAGGTAATTAATGGCATACATTTTATTAATTATTATTTGTATTTAAATTCGTTGTCTCATCAATTATTTATTTTGCTATATTGAGGCTGAGATTTCGCGAGGAGATAGAACAAGGGTCTAATTTTACCCATATAACTTTAACTCCATTATTATTAAAAAAATGGACTTAGAACACTCTGGTTCTCAGGCGACGACAGTTAAGTATACTTTACCTCTGGAATATAATGTCCTTGTGTTCCTTTACTCAACACTCATTAATTATGGTCAGTATTTTAAGTTTAGTAAAAATAATTCACGGCTACTTTCGTGGGACATATCACAATAAAGTCAATATTTCCCTTTTCTGTGGAATGACCCTACTGTGCACAGAAGGGCCTATGGTTGGCTATGTGTAATGACAGGTAATTTTAGTCTTGATCATATCGATTGTATTGATATTCCTTACAGTGTAGCTTACAGTATGCATACGGCACCATTAACCCTCTATCTATTGGTGCCAATTTACTGGAATTGTACAATTCGGCTGGGACAGGGTTAATAAACTATAATTGCTGTCTGTATCATTATTAATAAACTACTACGAGGTTATCAATATAAATATATCATAACCATAAAAGCGTCTAATCATATAGTTGTCGATAAACTGTCTCCCATAACACTTCACTATTACACGTAATTCTTTTTGAATTTGATTGGCTGTATTTGACCTACATGGAATTAGGTTATTCCCCGTTTATATCACGTGACATAAATGTTCTATTTGACCCAAGTGACCTGTGTAAGAGTACACGCATGTATAGTTATTGAATACACGGCGAATGAGTAATTCACAAGTCGGAGGTAGGTCCTATAAATACGTCTATACGACTCCCGAGTAGGCCTAGTCCTCTTGACGATGATACACGTTGACATAGTATCTGTGGAAAGACATGAATGGATAGCATGTTGTACACTATGTTTACACAATTATCAACTTGCAATATCATTATTATATATGAAAGATCTATAGGAAATTACATTTAAAACTATTGAATGTACTACTGGCTGGAATCCCTTATTACAATACGATTCCATATCCATATTCGTGTTAACTAATTGATAGTGAATTGTATCAATTGGAGAAAGAACATTTTTGTATGTGATTTCAGAGGTTTAAATATTGTTGAACAACAAGTACTATGATATACGTCCTTACCTTCAGGGGTATATCTATAAAACTAATGTATTTATATTTTAAAAGGTCACAGGCCTTATACTCAATCAATAGTTGTAGGAAATCATGTACATAATTATTTTAAGAATACTATATTCACTATACTATTTGCGTTAGACAGGGATGTGTTCTTGGTCCTTGCTTGTTTTCCTTACTTATCAACTTATACTATACAGAGAAATTATGACGGAAAATAAAAGTGGTACACCAGGATTATACGATTATTCTGCCGTTGTTTGCAGATGACGAATTTCTTTACATTTTGCCTATACATGTATTTATATAACACATCTACTTGGAACTATATTTTGCCCGTGCGCTTTAAATAACACAATTCCCAAGCCATTTGCCAATAGTGTTTGTGACTGAACATCTATATTAGTCTAGTTTCTACAGTTATGTAAATCTCATATTCGCATTCATATATTAAGCCCATTGGGAAACATAATAGTATGCTCGGCAAAGCTTTGCATAACATCAGTTTTGAACACATGTTTAATAGATTCAGTAGTAGGCCTACATTAAAACTAATATGCCATTTAAATATGAGATCCTCTACAAGTGAAAAGTGCAAATTATATGAAAACATATACATTTACTGTGGCCTGAAAGTAATTCTCAATCTAAGTATAATGTAGTAGTTCTCCAGTACGCTAAATTAACATGGAGTAAATGTAATGCAATACAACTAATAGTGTGGATGGTTGTATATTGAAGTGCATGTTAATATTGGAGTACACAGTTTAGTGTAAGTTGAAACATAATTAATATACTTTTACGGAGTCCTGGATGTTCAGAGTGAAAATACTAATGTAATGATTAGGCCTAAGGTGTTGCTATATTAGGTAATATATTTTCTAAACAAAATAATGTTATTATAACTAGTCGAATTATGGTCCATTCTCCACTAAATTTGCACACTAGCACACATAAATGTCCGTGACCTATGAAAATAAACCAGAATGCAAAATTCGTACATGAAAGCTGACAATTTACTACTTTCAGCGTGACCCCAACCCTGCGGTATTAACACACAACAAGTTATCTTCATCATGTGCACATAATGGATATTTTTATAATTTATTTTATTCACCAACCAACAGTTTGATGATTATGGCATTTGTAGTTCTATAATAATGGACATTCGCAGCATTACCTTCTTCATGTAATATGCGTCCTTACATTAGAATTATACCAGAAACGTAGAAAAATAACAGAATAATCGGTATATATATGCACAGTTGGGAATATTCTAATGACAATAAGAAGAGATGGGTTTTTTCAAGGCATGCTCATTTACTAATTATGTGAGAAGGAAATGTTGATGAATACATTAACATATTATTTTGATTAGTTAACACCCAGATGAATTGTAATCCATCGTGATAGGTTAACAATGACATTCCGTGAAGAGCGTATAACCATTAACATGTCTGGGAACAGCTCACTTGTGTAATAACAGTTGTATTGTATTTTTATTATTGAAGTCGATGTTATAAGTAGGAACCATTAAATGTAAGCTACAATAGCACACATCAATGGGCAACGTTATCTAGAGTTTCAGTTTACATTACCGTACAGTATATGTATAGCATGGTTTAGTTTTTTAACAAAGTATGAGGTGCATATCATCATTTGTATTTCTTTCATGCACATGTGAATGTGTGTGGCATGAACCAAACATATCAGTGTTATAGTGGTAACTTTGTGTGTGAAGCTAACATAAAATACGACATCATATTATTTTCGCTAATGACTTTATGTACAAAATGCTAGTCATCGCATGCTCAATGTGTATGTGTATGTGTGACATCGTTGTATTTATATTGTGTATTGTTTTCATTGGTAAGCCTACATTGTCATGTCTCAACGTTATCGAACTAGCATTCGAAGAATCTTAGATGTGCAATACAACATAGATGTTTTGTTCTTCAAGTAACACACTACATTCCTCCTGAAATAAATTACATGATTATATCGCCAGGTTCGGTATCAATGTGGATCACCCTTACTCCTTGCAACATTTTGCCATTCTCAGTATTTGCATAGCCACACTGCCTGGGGTGATGCAATCATATGGTCTGGCCCAGATTTCTCCAAACAACTTGAATTTGGGCTTTTGCTCAGCTGAGATTTCTCCCATTAACTCAGTGCTGTAACTTGAGTCTGAGTTTGAGTTTTTACTCAAGTTACAGCACTGAGTTAATGGGAGAAATCTCAGCTGAGCAAAATCTCAAACTCAAGTTTGGTATGTGTCGACATATGAAATAATGGGTGCAGATTTTCTGCAATGTGCAAATG
>JAVCKZ010071589.1:0-13739 GCA_034780755.1 Lepetodrilus elevatus
AAGCGCAATTAGTCTCAGATCGAAATTCGTTTGTCCATTATCCAGGTCAATCAACTGTGATATTATGCCTTTAACGTCGCTTTGGGAATCTTTCACCCATTTGCGACAAATTAAAATATATAAATATGGTGTATTAATAATAATTTGATGGGGTAAACTAAACAAATCAAGAGGATTTTATTGGTGCTTCATGTTTTGATAAGCATTCTTGTGCATTTTGTACGAGCACACCCGTTCAGTAGTAGAGTACATGTATCTAATAATTAATACATTGTTTTACCTTTCATATGTAGGCAAGCTAGGGTTAATTTTCCTGGCTTCATCTAGCAGATTTTGAACTCTGATCTTGTGCTGAAAACATAATAAATATTTAGTTACTTTAATTAACCATGGATACATTTGTGCTTTTAACCCTCTCTATGCTGGAGGCAACCGGAGATGCCTAAATAAGCTGTGTCTGTGTCTAATACAGCAGGGAGAGTGTTAAAGGAGAACAATAAAATTTTAATTAATTACAAATTGAAATTTTCAAAACATATTTTCTGTTCCTAGTCATCACAATAATTAGTTTGAAGGAAATCTAAAAGAATACTTATAATAAATATATAGCAAATTCATTACAAATATTATTATTAGATACACAAAATATGTACCGGTAGCTTCTGTCTCCACTCACCCTGTCTCCTCCAAAGAGAGATAACTCTGCATCATCCATGGTGTCGGTGCCTGTGAAGCGAATGCTCGACTGGATGAGAGACACGTAGTCATACTTCCACTTCTCAATCTCGGCACTTAGACCTTGGAGTTTTCTGAAAAGACAAAAGTTCGAAATTTGCAGCATTGAAAGTACGAGAGCACAAACAGTACAAATTAGAGATATGGATTTTGAACTTTGAACCTTGACCTTGGCTTCAATGATCTACCATTCAGTGAGTGGTTATGGAGTTTAATGTTGCTGCGGGGATTTTTCACCCATTTGCGACGATATCTACCACTCCTACACCGATATGTTATACAAAAAATCAATACAGTGCTCCCTCAATATAACACCCTTCGATGCACCGTGGATTCGGATACAACGGAAAAAAAAGAATTTAAATAAATATCTTTTTTCTCTTTTCTACAATTATATTCCAATGATATTATAACGCGGGTGGCATGTCATGTCATGGACCCCAATTTCAGCGTTATATCGAGGGAGCACTGTATAGTTTCTGCAGGTGTAAGGAAGGATGATGGCACGTAGTCTAACTTACCCATCTTGCTCTGTAAATATAGTTTGTTCATTGTTCCTCAGTTTGGCCAGACGTTTGACTTCTTCGTTTAGGAAGCGATTCTGATTTTGTAGAACTCTGACCTTTTCCTGATATTCTTTTGATACTTTACTTGTCCTGGAAATACAAAACAGATTCTATGCACATCCCCATAATTATTACAATTACATTTTCGCATTATTTCAAATTTAACATAAGATGTACTAATATATTAGCCAATATTGCTATCAATCACCACGGTAATCAGATCAATTATGGTTTACAGTAGGGCCACTCGATTATCACTTAGCCGGCAAGAATTTCTAGCAGCTTCGCCAAGGGCGTTTTCGATTTTGTTGTCGGAGTACTCGGAGAACAAGGATTTCTAAATAGAACGCTGCGGATCGTTCTCGGAGTGTGTGGTGATGTCATGAATGTATCCGATAACGAGGATAATATAATCGAAAACTCCCAATTAGTCTAGACGCCGGAAGTAACTGTTACGGGTTTGCCAGACAAGACAAAAAAAGTGCCACTATTGATTCTGTAAACAGTCGTAAACATGATTTGGTTGGTTGGTTGATTTGGGGTTTAAAGTCACTTTCTAGAATCTTTAACTAATATCATGACTTGCAGGCATATGTACTGCTTGACCAAACATGATTTGCTTCTCCTCAACATGAGTGATTATGGAGTTTAACGTTGATGCAGGAATCTTTCACTCATTTGTGACGATCTCCTCAACATACTGAAGCATATTCTGTACAAAAATAAATAAAAATAAAATAAATAAAAAACTTAAAAAATATAAATAAAAATAAAAATATTAAAAAAATTAAAATTAAAATATTCTGTACAATTCTCAATGACATGCATATTATGGGCGTCAAACCTGGAGCACCCACCTTCGTTTGCTGTCGTATGCCTGGTCGCCTAGACCCATGGAGCCGAGTTTCTCGTCAAGGTCAAGGATGATCTCGTCCTTCTGCTTGAGGATGTCCTGGTAGCAGGTCTGACGGTTCATCACCTTGGCGAGCTCACACTTGGTAGCTCTGGAAATAGACAGACACATTTGTATTTAGTCAGGATCTTATTAATGAGATGTACAATTATTTGCCATTTTATTATTTTATTTTGGAGCAAGTTAAATGTTATGGGGTTTTGAAAAGCCAGCATTCCCCGTTAAATTGTCACTAGGGTGACATTTCTGCATAAATATTACTCACAAGTCATTATTGCATTAGCCAACGAGTACTTTATCGGTTGTTGATTGATTAAAAAAGCTAAGATTGCCCTGTTGTGTAAGCTGAGTAAATATCTAGTAAAGAGGCTGAATGTGATATGTTTGGCTTGAACCTACACAAGGCAAACAAATATGTGTATTGAAATCAATTCCTGCAAAACAAACTCAATAAATGCTTACCAATTTAAAAAATACACATCACAAATAAAATGGATTAGTGCTTTAAGTCACAGTGGGAATATTTCACCCATATGCGATGATAAAATGTACAAGATGCAATAAATGAAATGCTGCTGTGAAGGTATTTCAGGCTTATGGAGAAATTACTTTTTCCAGTTCAGCCAATCAGATAAATCAAAATTACTTGCTATTCATGTTCTGCAATATTCGCTATATCCAGCCTTTCAGCATTTAAAATCTAAGAGTAAAATAGGCTATATTAGGCTATATTATAGTGATAATCATCTAAAACTGCGTTATTGCAAGTGCATTAAATACCAATACCAACTAAATCTATGTTAATATCTTTTTTAACCATGTAATAGTGTTTCTAGACTGTTATTTTTCCATAAACAGATATACTTTGAGTTTAATGTGCAATATCGATTTTTATTATTACATATTGAAAAACTCATCATCTGAAATTGATTTTTCTGCTTGTTTGCACACGTGCACAATACTACCGTATTGACTACCGAGGCTATTAGATAATAGTGGTTAATGCAGCTGTCGATTCATATCAGGGTATACGTTTCCGCTACCTGTAATGGTAGCAAACTTATTTCTCCAAATAAATAGTCCATATAAAATGTTAGGAACATAATTTAACAAATTAATTATATGCACTTTTTCAAATTAATATAGGAAAATTACCATAATTATAAAAGTACAAAGTCAGGGCGCGAGATTACAAAACTTTTCTGAGTACGATTTCATACTCAAATCAGATTTCTTTTCATAAAACGTCATGTGACGATATAGTCCGAGACTCATAGCATGTGAATTGAGCACAAAAACGTACTCAGAAAAGATTCATAATCTCTGGGCCAGGAGCCCATTGCACGACGCTCTTGTAGGCTACACTACAACTATTGAAACATCAATGCTTTCTATTGTGGCGGGAGCCCAGTTACAACTATTGTAGCGCTACGGGCTCCAGGACATTTAGTTACTGCATGTTCTCTTAGCTACAGATGTCTTCGTACTTAACATTAATGTGTAGTTATACCTGTGCCAATGTTTCAACCGATCCATTGCGTATCCGTCCAGCATAGCTTATATATATTCCCTATCCTTCACAAGCATCCAACGTTCCTGCGTTCCATCTTCAAATGTACGACATAACACGCGACATAACACGCAACATAACAACAATCCGACGAAGACATTACGGCAGTATTTCCAAACACGATTCCCGAACAACAGTGCAGTTTTCTATTGTGTGTCGGAGGTCGGTACGCTGCCTCGATCGATTCCACCACAGCTGTTACAGTCGGATAGATTTACGTCGCCAAGTTTTGTGTCCATATCTATGAGCAACTAATCTTCCCGAGTATTGAACATCTCATCGTACCATATGAAGTCTCATCGATACCTTCATTTATATATGTCAGTGTTTAACTTACAGAAAGAGCTAGCTGGTAACATGTGCTCTGAGAAAAGTACAACCTACACATGTTCATCAGTCGTAAGTTTGATGATTCGCATTAGCAGTCTATAAATTGAAGGTCGTGAATTTGAAGGTCAATGGATTTGCCAATATCGCATGACAGCTTAATGACATGACATTATGTAACAGCAAGTGGGACCATAGAGTTTACTTTAACTTTACAGAGGTATTGTGTCAAGTGCATGTGCCCTACCTAATTCAACCCATCAAAAAGTATTCTGTCAACTTGCAGACAGAAGTAGAAGAATGTGGAAATTTTGTAAATTAAGATCACCAGATTTAATAACTGACTACTGGTATCATCTTTACAGTGTGTAGAAAATCCTTATCCATGATTGCTATGTTCCCTTTTGTAATTTATATTTGCATTTTAATTTTCATATGCTGAGGTTCTTGGCCTCAGTGTGTGTGTGTGTGTGTTTGTGTTTGTATATGTGTGTTTGTGTGTGTGTCTGTCTGTGTCTGTGTGTGTGTTTGTGTGTGTGTGTGTGTTTGTGTTTGTCTGTGTGCTTATGTGTGTGTGTGTGTGTGTGTGTGCGTGTGTGTGTGCATGCATATGCGTGTGTGCGCACATGTTCATGTCAAGCTTACTTTACATCAAGATTAAACCTACAACACCCATAGCGCTCAATGCGTCAGTAAACATATACCATAAGCACCAGCTGGTACTGACAAAACCAAGCAACAGTGCACAAAGGGCATCCTATCGGACTGTGTCAGAAAAGTAACCAGTGGATACTGTAAATCATGAAATTAATGCGAGCAGAATATTAATGCGAAAAATGCGACCGCCGTATTGTTGCATTTAATTGCTGCACATTAAATATAAGTACCAGAAATATTTTCTATGAAGCAATAATAACCTTCCCATAAAATGGTCTGGATTACAAAATCAATTAAACCATTAATGTGAGGGATATGGTCTTGTTGTGTTGTGATGAATACAAGAGTTTCATGAAAGGGTGTTCTCGTACTCAGAACCAGGCAATACTCAGAAATCTGGCCCAGATATTATGAAACTTTCTTGAGTATGAAATGCACAACTGAACATTTTGTTCACAGATCATATACAATTTGAGCTTGAGAATGAACTACTGAAAGTTTCATAATCTCAAGGCTTGGTACTACTCACAAACCAGGCAGTACTCAGAGATCATGCCCAGAGATTACGAAACTTTTCTGAGTACGTTTTTGTGCTTGCGTGCTATGCTAAAAAAACATTGACGTTATATGAACAAAATTCTGAGTTGAGTATGAAATCGTACTCAGAAAGGTTTCGTAATCTCGGGGCCAGGTACTACTCACAAAGCAAAGAGTACTCACATGAGTTCCTTCTCCAGCTCAGAGACTCGTCCAAGTTCCTGGGAACCCATCTCCCCCTTGTCAATAGCTGAGTCGCTGGACGCAGACATGGAGCTGTGGAGAACAACGTCACAATGTCACCGTCATGTCGTCAACAACAAACACAGCGCCCCACAACGCCACTTTAATAACACCTGTACTGGCTCAGTTATGAAAGTTATATTTAAAATTCATGATTGAAATCCAACACTTTATGCGTAATGAAATGCAACAGGTTGGACATGAATCTAGCTACTGAAAATATTCTTATAATCCCTACCTAAATTCATATACTACAACGTAGTGGGAATCTGCATGATCATGGGAATATGAAGTTAGAGGACGCAGCTAATTGACTACATTGTGACATTAAATGTCCTGCTTTCAAGAAAAATTGAGTGAGTGAATATGGAGTTTAACGTCGCTGCGGGAATCTTTCACCCATTTGCGACGAAAGAAAAATTGAATACTCTTTGATAATGGTTGACAAACTTCAGAACCAAAAGATTCTTGTGATCTTCAGAACTCAAAGAGTGACATCAATTTGGTTGAGCATGGAGTCCATCCAGACTTTACCCGAGTCAAAAGACTACAAAGAGGCGAGCCTGCCAGGACTCAAATGTCAACGGTAGAAGAAGGTGAGGTCTACTCTCTGGATGAAAAACCCGGAACCGGACCCAGACTTACGGTCTATTCAATGGATCCGGATCCAATTCCTGGCAATCTGATTGACTCACATGGTTAGGGTTGGGCTAAGTTATATTATATTCATATTCATATTTTGGGTCACATGGTCCAGTGAAAAGACCGAACATACAGTTCCAGATCCGGGAAACAGATCTCGCCCTACAAGAATCACAACCAACTGTGACAACGTACCTGTGTCTGTTCCTCTCCTCGCACCGCGGAAACTCAAACACCTGGAACTGGTCGCCATCGCTGTCGTTCTCCACGGCAGGCACCAAGTCCTTCTGCTTCAGGCTGTCTCTCTTTGATTTGCTGGTCCTGGGCGTCGGGTCGTCGCGCTCGCCGAAGATGTCGTCGCTGTCTGCGGTGCTGGCGCTGCTGGAGTCGCCGTTGTAGTTGGCGTTCTTCATGTAGCTGGAGTTCCCCGGGCCGCACGAGTCCATGCTGACCGACAGCTGTCTGCTGTATGGAGGGAGCTGCATGCTGCTGATCTCTGTAACATAGTGACTGCCAGTGATGATCAGTGACTCAGTGATGATGTTTGATCACCAATGATCAATGGTGATCACCAATGATCAGAGTGGTGATCAGTGACTGCCAGTGATCATCAGTGGTGATCAAAGATGATTAGTGAGTGAGTGAGTGAATATGGAGTGATGATCAGTGATGATCACAGATAATCAGTGGTGATCCGTGATGACCAGAGATAATGAGTGATGACCAGAGATAATGAGTGATGATCAGTGACTTTCAATGATTCATGATGATAATTTACTGTCGGTGATGCTTAGTGACTCTCAGTGACACATTGACTGCAAATGTTGTTGTCTTTCAGTCAGTGACCTGTTCACTGAGTGATGGTCAGTGACTCGGTGACATTCAGGAACTCTTACAGACCTGGTGACTCTTATAAACACAGTGACTGAGTGACTCGTATTTAAATATATTACCACATGCGGTCAGAACTTTCCAACGTGAATCACGTCTCAACATTGCAATACAAACTTCTCGGCAATATCTGACAAAATTACGAAAATTATTCAGCTATCATACCTGAAGTTCCAGAGCAGTACAGTAGCATACAAGAGCGATATTTAACCTCCTTCCCCCTGAGGGATGCTCGACTTGCCCAGTACTCCATTGGTTACGAGTGACCCCAAGATAACTATGGTGACCTAATCATAGGACAGTAGCCTAACAAACCCACCATGAAACTACACACACGTTCTACACAAAAGCATTGGATTTCACAAGCTGATACTGTATTCAATATCAATATCCGCAACCATTAACTTTTCCATATACTTTCCCCAAGATGCACATGTTGCCAGGAAATGACAATATGTATTTATTTTAGAATAATGCGAGGCACATGATTTCAATATGATCAGGTCAGTAGGTCATCGCGAAGCAGAACAAATTGAACTGGTGATATTGCTTATGTAGTATAGTGAATGCGGTGCTTGCTGGTTAGAAACTGTGCCGTTACAGATAGGAAGTTAATTTAGATCAATAAATAAATATGTTGGCCCTGTCAAACCATTCAATTATTACAATGAAGAATAATATAAAGTGCAGCCAATAGATGGAGTGAGTGAGTGAGTGAGTGAATATGGAGTTTAACGTCGCTGCGGGATGGAGAGAATACATTTCATTTTGCAATTATTCTAAACTGTAACAGATGGTGAATTATTATATTACCAACTCATATATTTAACAACAATATCATTTTTATTGTTATCGGTAGTTACCGGTTAATAATAATAATAATGGTAGCATATATATCTATATTTCAAATTGTGTTATTAGAGAGTTTACAGTTAGTCATAATTTGACTCAAGGAGTAGTAATAGCTGTAATTATTATTGTTATTATTTACATGTTATTGTTATTTTATAAAATATACTACTTCAATAACATTATATCGTTGATGTAAGTAAAATGGAATTATGCATGTGCATATTAGAAATCATAAATATATGCAATTACTATCTTCCTATATAATTATCGATATCACAATAAACACACAATAATCATGGGCGCAGAACATAAACAGAACAGAACAGAACATAATAACAATATAATAACATAACATAATAACAACGCAACATAATAATAACAAAACAAAACATAATGCAACAAAATAAATTAAATTAAATGTGACATTTTCCAACCCCTTCATGTAAGATTACAACAAATAAAAGTTTAAAACTTCAAACCAGAATTAATAACTGTTCAGTCTGACTACGTTATGTGAGAGCCTGGGGATTTTACTCTTGCTTCAATCAACTGATGGAATACATTACGCAAAAAGTCTAACAGTGTGTGCTAAGCCATTACGTAGTTCTACAATTCATCTGTCAAGCTGCAGACCTCTTCGGAGATGCAATTACGCAATGGTCATAATAATAAATATGTTGTTTAAATCCACATTATTTTCAGCTTCTTCAGATGTTTGGACTTTACTTTGTTGTATAATACCATATCCTTTAAAACAAAGTCCAAACAACTGAAGAAGGTGAAATGTGGATTTAAACAACATATTTATTACTATGACAATGCAATATAGGAGATGACCATTTATGTTTCGATTATTTACTCTACTTTGTTGTTTATACCATATCCGTTATACGTTATACGCAAAGTAAATAATAGATGCAGCATGATGGTAATCTCCTAAATTGCATATATAATAGCATTGTATTGTGTTTTATGTCATAGTGTATTAGCAGAGATAACCACAACTAGTAGTTACCTGCTGTTGTGTGTTAAGTACTACTACTACTACTTATATACTACTACTGTGCAAACTAACTATATGTAATTATCATACTCAACGATATTATTAACCTTCTCTATTCTGAGAGCAATCAGAGATACTCTAAAGAGATGTGTATGTGCCTAATCCAGCATGGAGAGGGTTAACATAAACTAAAATAAATGGACTGAAAGATAAAGTGCATAATATTGTGCAAAAACATAATTAGAATATGAAGGCATTTGTTTTAGCGATTATCGTACTTCAGTGACGTAATAATAGTGATATATTACGCTAGTTCTAAGTAGATAAAATACAGGCTTGAGTCAGCTGATGGCGCGTGTAGTAATTAAATAGACAAGCAAAGCAAGAAATATGTCAAATAACTTAGAAAACACAAATAAAAACATAACATTTGAATAATACCAATACGATTTTCAGACAAATTGAGTGGCTTCCATTTAACCTGAATACTACTACCGGTTACTAGACACGTGTAATTACATGGTAAAGTAAGGACAAATAACCTCATAACTTGAATATCCTTTTATATGTGTCATTTATATATTTTTTAATATGTATGCAATTGTATTGTACACAGGTGAGATGAAAATATAATGTCTGTCTGAATAATCAAGTGTATACTGCCATTACTGGTATATACTTTCTGACAATAATTACTCTGACTATAAGTATAGTAGATCAACAACCGTATCTGTGATTGTATACATTTAAAATAAAATAATAAATTCTTGGTAGTCCCATTAGATTAACAAACTAAATATACTCAGATACTTTATCACAATACCTTGTTGTATTTCTATCAATAATGATTAATTAGTTTATGAATAATAAAGACAAAAATTGCAAATCTAGAAAATACACTGACAAGACAAGAGATTTACATGTACTATAAGTAAACCATCTTTAACATGTATACCCAGTTCAGAAGATGGTTCAGAAGATTTTCAGAAGATGGTTCAGAAGATGGAGCAGAATGCGTGTGGGAATACAGGCAGATGTACAAGCAAAGTGCAGGAGCATATTCCAAACCTGAATAATTCCCGACGTGAGAATAAACACATGCATTACCTAGAGGAATGGTTAGGCTGTATCTCCAGGCAAGGGGATGGTACTCTGGGAGCAGGCAAAATAAATTCAAATACAATATAAAATCACATCAAACACATGAAATCAAAAGAAGTCAAGCCAAGCGTTCCTCATACCACGGATTTCTACATATTCAGGACGTTATATTTAGTTTAATATTCAATATTTAAAAGGCTAAATATCGGCACTATTGCATTATTGCTTCCAAATTTCTATGAAATATTCTGGTAGTTGTATAAATACAGAATGATGAATCGGTTACGAGATTAATAAACATTTATTGTGGTAATATCGTGATATTTATACGTTAATTACGTATCAATTGACAATGGATCTGTGCCGTCACAAAAGTATATGTATTGTCAACTGGGCTGCGTTTCATGAAAGGGGTGTATATTTAAGCGGGACGTAAATGACGTAATACAATCAATGTAAATGACGTAATACAAGCAACCGCGCGTCATTTACGTACGACATAAATATACACCCCTTTCGTGAAACACAGCCCTGATGAAGGCATTACTTTTCATTCTGACGAGTGAGGCCATGGATATTAGATTGCATTGTTAGAAATAATTCCAACTTGACATCAATACATAGTTTCCATTAGTTATGCAGATATACATGTTAATCACGCAAAATGTTATACACACATTAAAAACTCTTAAATGTTATCACATTCTTTTATTGTCAGGAAATAATTAATTAACCCAATATTGTTGAGTCAGTTCCAAATAAAATGTACATGCCTAGAACAAATACATATCTAGAACAAATGTGTTAATATCTACAGGCATTATAAATAAATTGGTGTGACTAGATAGTAATGATTTTGTGTGCATAAACTGGTGCACAACACAATCAGTAAAACTAATAGTTATGTGCAGCAAAGCAAACATAAACACTTGGCTATGCTGACAAAATGAACGTATTATTAATAAAGATAAATTGGTGGATGTGAAATTGTCTTTATACGTCACCATCGATAATTATTGTCCTACTTACAATCTGATTTAATTTAAATTTTTCATAGACACAATTTCAAGATGTTTTACACTTATGTCATGGCTTGTCTGTTTAGGGCAGGAAGAAACCCGCAACATCTGCAGCTCTGAATGTTGCAGTAAACCTGCAAGCACTGGCTGGTATTGACATACCAAGGATGATAACTGCATTGAGATGGTACAAACAACGCATTCTATCAATATTATAATTGTTTATCCTGCATTTGTTGAGACCAAAAACATTTTAATTCAAAAGATATGTTTTATATCATTGTGAAATATTACTAGTGATATTTCCTGGAATATTTTTATTATTTATTGGATGATTTGACTACAGATACTGTGTACACTGTACCAAGAAGGTAAAGATGGTTTTTCCTATTATGCTGAGAATTTTATTACAGATGAAAACAAACGTAACATTTCAGAACCTACACAGATTCTATAAATAGGTGACCAAAATAACCAACCAACAAACCAAATCCAAATATAACAACTTTATTACAAAATGTTACAACCATAGTCATATTTGTATTAATAATGATATATAAAAAAAATGTATTAATATATCTGCGGCCATTTTTTTCTCTATAGTTAATGCATCGCATAAACGTATATATTAATGTTGCTATTTATATATTTAAATTTGAATACAATAAAACTACTCAAGATTTTAATAAGCATTTGGCTAAAGTGCAAGAATATCTGTACATAGCTCTTTAGTATCAAGCCATCATATTTGGATCATGACATGACATTTGACATGACATGACATGACATGTGTCCATGCAAGTAAATCAACAACATCCCACCACCATGCTTTAACTGATTCCCGTCATCACAAATCGGGGATAATGTCACTAGGTGGCACTAGTTACCTTCAAACACAGGCGGTAACGATCGCGATCTGTCCACTTTTTCATGAGCAGCTTGGTGGAGAAAGACAATGTTACATTATCAACTCCCTGAGACATATTAATTATATTTTCAGTCGTTTTCACACGAATTGACTGCAATATCATGAGAACGGATGGAAATAAAACTATTTTTAACAATAAATGTCACTGTTCCACGGTGTTAGATTTCTAACTGGTACTGCAATCTACAGTTTTCAAAATAATGTTTAATGTCGGAATATTATGACTTACAAAAATTAAAGGCATACTCCCACATGTCAGGTGTGTGACAACAGCCGTTAAAGTTAAACTACCGTATAAAATATGGACCCAGGGTCAGTTACCTGAACGGGACAGGAACATCTGCTTATATCAGGGCTGTTGTTTACTACTGGGTGAAAATGCATGTGACATATTGTTACCTATTGTGCCATGTGTTGTCCACTCTGGGTTGTAGATGACATATTTTCTCTGGGAGTGATACTTTAATGACTCACATTAATGTCTCAATATGAATTTTAATTTTGATATATTAAACCTTTAACATGTTTAGGGGGTTTAGATAATTAATTTTAAATATTTTCCATTAATAGAGCTGTGGTTAAGGTCTGATGTCCTTATTTTATTATATGTCCCAAATTCCTACTGTTGGTTTACTGAATATTGGATGTCAGTTATGTGATTGTGTTTAAATTAATATCTATGAGGCCTAGTCTTGCACAGGGGGGTATATCAAGGAATTAGAGAAAATTGGTGAAAATTGATGTACACTTTCGGAAAAGTTTAATTATCAACATTTTCAAATGCAATGGCTGTAAACTAAAATGGAGACAAAGTAAATTGTGCCATTCCGCTATAGAACCATAGTGTAAAGAAAACCCAAGAACGGCGTAAATCATGTCTAGTAGAGACCCTGTTGTATATTCCTCCACGCAACCATGTGAAACAACGACCACTAAGATTTGAACACAAAATAAAATGAAAAATAAAATGACATAGTGAGAAAATAAATAACAAAAATAATCAAACGTAATTGTTCCTAACATAGATAACCAAAACACGTAAGCAAAACAAGTAAGTTGATGGTGGGGGATGCTATAACTACCTTTTCGTTTTGAGCCAGTGGACGCATCGAACGTCTCGCCAATCTTGTGCAGATGGTTTGGATGGTACCCGGGCAGCATTGGTGGGTCTGTGGACCCAGTGTTTGACTGTAGCGACTGCGTGTGACCCAGGTGGCGGTGCCGACTACCCTCAGGGTTAGTGGACGTGATGTCAGACGCACTCTGTAAACAGGAAGTCATCATCTGTATGCACATTTGTATTTGTCAATAGATGTCTGTATACACATTTGTTTGTGTCAATAGATGTCTGTATACACATTTGTATTTGTCAATAGATGTCTGTATACACATTTGTTTGTGTCAATATATGTCTGTCCGTATGTTTCTGTATATCTATGCCTGTGAATAGTATACTTCCCATATGTGTTTGTAAGTACCGGTATGTGTTAATACATGTCTGTATGACTGTATTCAAAGTTGTCTGTTTCTGTATATCTATGCCTGTAAATATACTGCCTATATGTATACGTAAATAAATGCATGTATATATGTATGCAATATGCTTGCATGTATGTCTGTACCTTTATATATCTTTACATACCTGTATAGTTGTATGTCTGTATACTGCCTATGTGTATATGTATGTATGTATGTATGTATGTATGTATGTGTGTGTGTGTGTGTGTGTGTGTGTGTGTGTGTGTGTGTGTGTGT
>JAVCKZ010071600.1:0-13736 GCA_034780755.1 Lepetodrilus elevatus
AAAGGAAGCTCAATCTAGAGTGTTTGGTGACTGCTACACCAGTAAACGTGTGCTAGCGAGTTGCGCCGTGTTACGCCATTAAAAGTATGAATCCAGCTTAATGCAATAAGAGATGGCTGGCTAAGTTTACAAAAAGAATATTAATTCAGTCAATCAATCAGTCAGTCAGTCAAATCTAGCTTGATCTCCCAGGTTTTCTAGAATGCTTTGTGCTACAAATGTTGCAGTTGTTCTCCCGTTGTTTGTTTCAGCTCAGTACCTGTGCGACCACCCCGGACTGTTCCAGTGCAGGAACGCCTCCAGCGGTGCAGACTGTCACGTGCCCACCGCCATCTGTGACGGCCAGAACCAGTGCGCTGACGGCTCGGACGAAGAGAACTGTGGTACGTGTTAATATAACTGTGGTCAAATGCGTAATTTGCAAGAGGTCCTCTGATAGATTCCTGCAGTGATGTTAAACTCCATATTCACTCACTCACTCACTCTGATAGATACATTTAACATTGCAGATTTTCAAATTTTCAAATGACACGCAGGACCAAATTTTATTCAAACACTGCAGCAGCTTGTCGTAATACTTTCAGACTATCTTTCAGTCCGACTGCGCAACATAGTAAGCTTAGGGTCTGGTCTGAGTGACGTCACCACATCTAGTGGCACTCTTTGCTGCCATCTTGCTTGTGCGAGACGTGTGCAAGCCATTCCTTTCACTAGGTACAATGGCATCACATATATGTCCGAGAGCACTTGGCATATTTTAAAGGTACTTGCCCTATGTAAGTCTGTCGGTGGTTTCTGTTGTAGATGCCCTATGTAAGTCTGTCAGTGGTTTCTGTTGTAGATGCGTACCCGTGTATGGAGCACCAGTTCAAGTGTCAGTCCAACAAGACGTGTATCTCCAAGACACTGCAGTGTAACGGACACCAGGACTGCCGAGACGGCGAGGACGAGAAGAACTGTCGTAAGTACCACAATTCTTTAATCTTGTATTATTTTCATGTTTACAGTAAGTGAAAGAATCTTGAAAGCGACTCTAAATCCCAATTTAAAAAAAATAATTTAAATAAATATAAATAAATATATAAATAAATTAATTAATTTAATTTAATCTTTTCATGATTTACAGTAAGTAAAAGAATTGTGAAAGTGGCTCTAAACCCCAATTCAAAAATAAATAAATAAACAAAAATGAGTAACTGGCCAATTAATGTTACTTTTCTAGCTACATCGTCGTGCACCGGCAACCAGTTCACCTGTGACAACGGCCGCTGCGTGCCGTACGTGTGGCGCTGCGACCACGACAACGACTGCGGCGACAAGTCTGACGAGCCGACCAACTGCACCAAGCTGGAGTGCAAGCCAGACCACGTCAAGTGCAACATCAGCGGCCGCTGCATCCCCAACGCCTGGAAGTGCGACGGAGACCCCGACTGTGGCGAGAACGACGACACCGACGAGAAATACCACGAATGTCGTAAGTCGAGTCACTGTTGTTATTAGCACTGGGGTGGGTGGTAGCACAATGGTAGTGTGTTGGACTTCAGAGCCCAAAATTTGGTTCAGATCCCATCCCAGGAGCCTGGGATCAATCTTTAAATACTTTGCCGTAATGGTGCGATCATGATGGCATGGCAATGCAGATATCATCCTTGGTCAGTCAGTACCAGCTGTTCCTTGCTGGGTTATTTCAAGCTCGTAAAAGAATCTTGAAAGCAGTCCTAAACCCCAATTCAAACAAAAACAAATGATTTATTATTGTTGTTATTGATTTTGCTTTAAGCTTGAAAGTTATGACATGTGAAAAAATCTTGAAAACAGTCCTAAACACTGATTCAAACAACAACTAATTATTTATTATTATTATTGTTGTTATTGTTGTCCAATGAGGACAATACATCGTAATTATGTTGATTTGATGGGAAAGAGATTTATCTTCACTATTATGAACCTTTTGGATTGCTGGTCTGTTTTAGATCATCGGACGTGTGATCCCACCTACTTCAAATGTAACAACGGCCACTGTATCCCAGGGCGATGGCAGTGTGATTACTATGACGACTGTCGTGACGGGTCCGACGAGAGAGACTGCAGTAAGTCTGGCTTACATACAACCAGGGTATCGTTTCTCGAAGCTCTCATATCCACTAAGAGGCCATAGCGCTCTCGTAAGTGAACGATCTCCATGCATTAGAGATGGCTACGAGATGGTATGGTCTGGTAGTAGATATGAAAGCTTCGAGAAAGGATACCCTGCCCTGTAAACTGTGGATTTTTGTTGCTGCTGAATGTTGTATAGTTGCCAGTGGTGCAGATTGAACAAAATAATTCCAATCCTTTTCTGAAGAGTAAACAAAATAGTTAGTTACCAGCTCACAGGTGTACTGCAAAACAAGGCTACAGATCATGCAGGTAATTGAATCTTGAAAGTGGCTCATGTGGACACTCTTTGTGTAACAACACCTGTGAGCACCCAGTTGGAACTATGCACTCTAGAAATAAATTATTATTATTAATAATTAGTATTAAAAAAAATACACATTTAATTCTCCCAAATGACTGTCTAGTCATATTTTGAAGGGAAAAAAATAATAATAATAATTTGTTATCATCACATTTCAGCTCCACGGAACTGCTCGGAGGCTGAGTGGAAATGCGGAAATGGAAAGTGTATCCGGAAAGGTCTACGCTGTGACGGAGAGGTGCATTGTGAAGATGGTAGCGATGAGAACATGTGCAGTAAGTCTTATAAGATGTTCCTACTAGTCTTGGCCAGTTGGGTTTCCCCTTTGGCTCAGTAGAGTGCTGGATTCGTAGTCTAGCAACTCGGGTTTGAATCTCAAGATTGGCATGGTTCTGTTTCACATGCATTGTAGTTAACTACCATGATATTGTGATATTGCACCATGTTTCTTCGTATATTGCTTTGGATATGTGGATTTCCATTCATCAGATTCTGGATAGCTATCTATATGCAATTATGTTAAACTCAATACATGCAGTGTCTAATTATTATTTTTTAATAGTGGATGAAAGATCCACGAATATGGGTGTAAGATTTACCCTGTGACGTCAAACAATAATCCACTCGCACATTTAACAAATTAATAAAATTAAGAATTCATATTGTGAAGCTTGCAATCATATATAGTTTGACTACTTACCTGAAATTTGTGATCATATGCCTTTAATTTATTATTTTGATGTTGCTTATTGTGATTGGAAGGCTAGACTGTCATGGTGTTGTTAATGTGTTTGACAGATGTGACGTGTGACGCAGACAGCGAGTTCATGTGTGCGAAGGTCCACCACTGTATCACCAAGTCTTGGCAGTGCGACGGCGACACAGACTGTGCTGACGGCACTGATGAGATGAACTGTGGTAAGTACCTGTGCAATGGCGCCCAACTTGGGCATTCACAATTGTTATTAAATGGAATGGAGCGCAAAATGTAAAGCTTTTTATTATCTTTGAATTTTGTTCAATTTCTTTTTAATTGTTTTATATTTTTTTAAATATTTTTGTTCTCTCAAGCAGCAAGTTTTGTTATTTGATTGATAGATTTAGATTTACTGAGAAACATGCAAACACCTGATTTGATTTTATCTGTTTCCAGAACGTAACTGTACGAATGACGAGTTCCGGTGCAAGAACGGATTGTGCATTCCACTGCTGTGGCGTTGTGATGGTGACAATGATTGTGAGGACAACTCGGATGAAAACATCACCGCATGTGGTAAGCATGTACTGTTGAATCAGACAGCAAAATCTAGAATTAAGTTTGTAAAACCTGTTAAAAGTTGCTAATTTGATTCTTAAAATTTACAATGACAATTTGCATACTATTAAGATATATAAACCATAAAATCTATATAGGATAATACCAAAAAAATTATGTTGGTTTACATTAAAACCAATTTATTTATTTTCATGTCTATATCTGTATGATGTATGGGTGAAAGATTCCCACTGTGATGTAAACTACCACAGCAACGTTAAATTCCTTATTCACTCACCGTGATGTAAAACAATAATTGGCTTAGAAGTAAGGAAGAGAACGTCATGGAAAATGAGAATACATGTAATATGTCAAATTAAAATATTTCTACGTTGACAGCTACGTACGGATGTGCGCCTGGACGTTTCCGCTGTAACAACGACATCTGCATCTGGGGCAGCATGAAGTGCGACGGCAACAAGGATTGCACGGATGGGTCGGACGAACAGAACTGTGAGTGGCGCCCGTACTAGTTACTTAACCTCGAACAACTCTTCACCAGGGTTCATGTACCCTTTCACCGTGCCCTATTTAAAGGAAATTGGTTGATCTAAAATATTTGAATTGTGTTTCACCATTGCGTAGGTGTTATCTCTCGCTGCATTCAAATTCAAATCAATGCTTACCTTTCCGACACGATATTGTTAAGATGTACTGTCTGTAGAGTGGCAATGCAGTTATCATCCTTGGTCTATCAGTACTAGTCGGTGCTCGCAGGTTTACTGCAACATTCAGCGCTACAGGATCGTCACGTATGGGTGAAAGATTCCTGCTGCAATGTAAAGCAATGACTCAGCACAACGGGTGATGCTGGGTTCCTTCCCTGCCCTAAACTGACAAGCCGTGATGTATGTAAAAGAATCTTGAAAGCGGCTCTAATACATACTGTAAATCATGAAATTAACGCGAGCAGAATATTAATGCGAAAAATGTGACTGGTGAACAAACATGAATGGAGACATGGCCGTTCGCATTTTATTGGTGTCGCATTTACATCTAAAATCTAGAGGTTGCATTAAATTAGTGGCGCATTAATTTTGTGATTTACAGTATACCAATAGTTATTATATCATTCTCTGTATTCACGGATGTGCTCCAATTGTATTCCTCAGGTCCAGCTGTAGGTAGCTGCCACCCAATGGACTTCAAGTGTGCCACGTCCACCCAGTGTATCCGGCGGGACCTCGTCTGTGACGGCATCCGACACTGCGTGGACAAGTCTGACGAGGACAAGGACTACTGCAGTCAGTACACGGCACATTACGGCTTTCTAATTCAATACTTACTTCATAACACATTCAAATAGTCCCTTCTCAATTCCCCAGATCAGCCACCATTAAACTTAGATTTTTTTGCCAGTAAAACGCTCAGTTTCCATCACGCATTGCACGTAGCTGTCTAGTTATATTGTGTATGATACGATTATAATGTAAAGAAATTAGAAAACATAAAATTATTTGTTTTGGGGGAGGAAAGTTGAAACTATAAAAATATATATCACAATAAAAAGTGTTTGCAGAGTATCATAAGAAATATACAGCAATTATGGTTGATAGTCTCTTAGGATATTCACAGAAAATTTTAAGAATAGTGGACAGTCTGCTCGGTGTAGAAATATTGATGAGAATCTAGGACAATGCAAACATTGTATTATTTATTGCAAACATTGTATTGCAAACATTGTATTATTTATTGCAAACATTGTATTGTTTATTGCTGCTGTTTAAACATGATTTCTGTACAATTTGTTCGTCCTCCAGGCACTGTAAAGCCACAGCGGACATGTGAAGTGAATAAAGGAGGCTGTCAACAGAACTGTATGCTGCTCAAGGCCGGTGTCAAGTGTCTCTGCAAGGACGGCTTCGTACTCAACAGCGACGGCTTCCAGTGCGACCGTAAGTTTGTTAACTTTTACCAGTAGTGCCGGATTGAGGAGAATTCCTGATCATTTTGTGGGTGTAAACACAGAGTGCTATTTTAATGTGAGTTTGATCCAAGGAGTACGATTCCCACAGCGACTCCATAATCACTCACCAAGGAGTAACATGATATATTAAAATTAATAATTAATAATAATAGCTGGGACATTTATGTTGCGTCAAGTCCACGCTCTAAAGCATGCTCATAGTGCTACATTATGCAGAATTATGCAATTGTTCATTGTTGACTTGACTGGTAACGGTAATGAATTATGTTGTGTATGTGTGCTATTGTCTTCACTGTTGAATGGACTATGTTGTGTATGTGCGCTGTTGTTTCCCTTCCAGCTGTCAATCCCTGCACCAAGTGGGGCGTGTGCTCACAGAAGTGTAACTTCACACGAGAGAACAACCATCACTACTGCTACTGCCAGAGTGGGTACCGCCGCAAGTTTGGGATCAAGGGACCGTGTGTGGCCAAGGGTGAGTGGCGCGCAAAGCATGTACAGCCCACCTACATATATAATTTATTGGTTATTGAAACTCAAATTAGATTCACTACCATACATTCTGGAAACTTTCCAAGTCATCTCTCCCAAATTTCTTTGAATCTCAACTCGTGTATATAGTTTTCTGTCCTTGTTGCCAGGGGCGACGCCGACCGTGCTGATTGCTAAGCAGACCCGTGTCCTCCAGACACCCGTCGACCTCCCGCACAACTCCACCACCTCCGACACCGCCGTCAAGCCCGTCAACGTCTCCGTGAGTAACGCTGACCCCCGCAATTCTAGTCCCAAGTGTGTACGAACTTGCTGAAAGTTTTGTATTTGTACAGTGTAGAATCCCTGCCCGCTGGCCACTGTTGATGTTTAGGAGGGAACTCTACTTTCCAGAAAAGTTCTCTCCTGGCTACCTAGAAATGTACACGTAGTTCTACCCCTGGTCACGACAACTGTATTGATGAAATGTCGCTGCCGTTCTGTTCGCAGTGGCTCAACTCTGGCAGGAAGAGCGTAATCGTGGCGATAGATGTGGATACCACTCAGGCGGAGTGGACGGCCTTCGTGGTCATCGCAGAGGAGAACATGTGTCTGGTCAGGAAGGACGTGCTGAAGACGACGTCCGGCAAACGCGTCAAGAGAGACTACAGGGTGAGTAGTTCCATTTCAACTACCGGTATTGTATTCACACTATTTATTCCAGTTCCATTTCATCATTCTCTGTGTTCAAACATATACTTAATTTTTAATAAACATTTTTGGCATGTTTTTCATGCCACTTTATAATTAATTCATCATTGCGTATGGGTGAAAGATTCACGCTGTGATGTAAAGCAATAATTCACTCACTCACTCAACCAATTGCAACATGCGACTACAAGCAATGTGGGTGATGTTATTGAAATGAATAACAAATGAGTTCTTCGTGTGTAATTATGCTTACTGCTTTTTCCTTCAGCAATCATTGTGGTTTGGTCACGCCAAGATCACGGACATCGCCATCGACTGGGTGACGCAGCGCATCTACTACGTGGACGCCACCACAAAGTCCATCCAACTGCGGAACTACAACGGGAAGAAGAGAGTGCACATTGTGGACAAGGGCCTTGATGAGCCGCACTCCATAGCTGTCGACCCCCACTCCGGGTACGTAGCACCATCATCCGACATCGTCGTTGTGAAATATTCCTTGCGTCGTTGCCCTCATTACATTGTCCTTATCATACTCACTACATTGTCGCAAAAGCGCAGCACTTGTGCCTAATCCAGCAGGGAGAGAGTTAATTGGATGACTAGTCCTGGTTTCATATGGATTTTCCTCACATTTCAGGAAGATCTTCTGGACGGAACAGGGGATACGTCCATACATTGGCAGCGCCGACCTGGACGGCAACAACTCCCGTGTACTGGTGGGGAACGAAGTCGACTGGCCCAACGGCATCGCGGTGGACCACGAGAATGGCTGGGTGTATTGGTGCGACACAAAGAAGAAGACCGTGGAGACTGTCTCCGTCGACGGACACGGACGTAGGATCGTCCACAGGTTTGACGGTGAGTCTGAGAGCAGTAGAGCCTGCTGAAGAGGGTGGCAGTGATTGTAGAACATTTGACTTCAGAGCCAACTGCCCGGGTTCAAATCCTGTCCTGAGAGAGTGGCATTAATGTTCACGAAAGTTACCTTTCTGATGCAATGTTGATAGGATGCATTCAACTAGTACATGTTTTCTCATGCCCTAAGCTGACATGCTGTTATATAAGTGAAAGAATCTTGAAAGAGGCTCTAAACCCCAATTAAAAAAAATAGGACTGATTCAAACAAATGAAGGTTAAATAACTTCATATTAAAAAGCATGTAAGTTATACTTGTTTAACCCTCTACATGCTGGAGGCACCAGAGATGCCCTAAATAATTGTCTGTGCCTATTCCAGCAGGGAGAGGGTTAGCCACATATTGAAAAGGTCCTGTGTCCATGCCATGCTACTGACTTGGGCTACAAGAACTGTTTCCTTTACATTTGACATTGCATTTCGTCTCTCGTCTGGCAGCTGCTGACCCGCCATACAAGATCGAGGTGTTCGAGGACTACCTGTACGTCCTCACCTACAAGAACAACATGCTGCTCAAGCTGAACAAGTTCGGGAGCATGTCCAACCAGACTCCCAGCGACGGCTTCCGCGTCTACGCAGGAGATGAACCCATTCATGCCATCGTCATTCTGCAGGAAAACAAGCTCAATAGAGATTGTATGTATATATACTATTATTCTTTGAACTGTCTGATTTTTCTGTGTTCTATTTCGATACAACTAAAACACACTTGAATAGTCTATCTTATAGTTTCTCCTATTTAGTGTAAAGTAGCTCTAAACCCCAATTTAAAAAACCATAAAATTAAAATTAAAATAAATTTTTTAATTGTTTGAAAATCTGTACACAAAAAGCTAGCATTACACCAAATTAGCCAAATTAATTGTGGATATATCAAGAACTGTACCAACTTTAATTTTAAACCTAATTAGTGCAAGCTTTGCATGTCAATTCCTTGATAGTTTCAATAATAATAATATTATGAAATCAGTTATTATATTATATTATTGAAATTTTGAACATTTAATTAAATATTCCCACTGTGACATAAAACACTAATTCATTCATTCATACACTAATCCATCTGATCAAAATAATAATTATGTTCACCCTTAGTGCCCAATCCATGCAAGAAGGATGACAAGAGTCCGTGCACGTCTGGCATGTGTTTCATCAAGCCCAGCGCCCCCAAAGGCTACACGTGCAAGTGTCCCAAGTACTCGGCCATGAAGGATGGGAAGTGCGACTTCAAGCACCCGTGCGCCACCTACTGTGAGAACGGAGGAAACTGCTCCTTCACGCTTCACGACGAGCCCAAGTGCAGGTAAGCGACACGTCCAGTAGGCTCGAAAAGATCTCGGAAGATCTTGTGATGCCGGTTGTTAAATTAATTTTCTTAGTTTTGGATGCCATGTGGAACAGTGGTCGCAGTTAACACTGTCCTTGTTGGATTATTGGCAGTCACTTCTCTACAGGCATCCCCAGTTGTCATCAGTTGGTTGAAGGTTAACAGTACCACAATTTCCTGCGTGTAGACCACAGCTATATTTTTAAAAAGGTTATTTTTGAGGTGATGCAGACTTTCAAATGAATGGTATTTCTGTGGTGTTCCAGTTGTAAACCTGGTTACCAAGGTGAGAGATGTGAGAAGAGTAACTGTGACAAATTCTGTCTCAACGACGGAAACTGTACGCTGCCGAACGAGCACGGTGTCAACCCTACCTGCAGGTATGATGTGGAAATATTCAAATCTTCCGTATGTGTACTCATCTGTGTACTCATCTGTGTACTCATCTGTGTACACACACAATATATCATATTGGTAATCTTATATTACATATACATATTTGGAATTGTTCAGAGACAATATTCGGAGTACCCAAGAGAAAGCTTTTCATCATTGATACCAGATTATAAATATTATAATAAATGTAACGTCGAAATATTATCATTACGATAATGTGTACGCCGATTGTGTAGACATAGTAGTTTCCTTGCCCTGTAATTTAACTATTCATCTAGTATAGCTATTAAATCACGTGCATAATTTTAACTATATTCTTTTGGCATGTTTTTTCTTGCAAATGGTGAAAGATTCCTGCATCAACGTTGAACTCCATAGTCACTAAATCACTCACTCACTCACTCACTCACTCTGTTCACAGCTGTCCACACGAGTACAAAGGTCCGCGGTGTGACACGTATGTCTGCCTCAACTACTGTCAGAACGACGGCTACTGCTACATCGACCCCGACACCAGACTCCCCATGTGCAGGTATGTCTCCAGTGACACGTGGTGGGGATAACATACAGAGCATCCCAAAAAAATAGGAAATTTTGATTAGAACAAATTGTTCCTCTTCGTAGTTTTAGGGTCAAATTTTAATAATATTTTTACCGATGACAGTGCTGTTGTATTCCTGTTCTGTCATTGTTCTGGTGTTGTTATATTCACATTCTGTTGTTGTTACCTGCAGCTGTGCGGTCCAGTTCGAGGGTACCCACTGTGAGACGAAACTGACACACTGGTGTGACAAGCAGTGCACCAAGGGAAACTACGAGAGCTGCAGCCTCCACGGACAGAAGTGCACGTGCAAGTCAGATTTTAAAGGTGGGTGTGAAGGCCTGTGTGGAAGACGGTGGCCTAGAATGGGCCACCCCTCTGTACCACACCACAACACAACACTAAGACCTGTCCTCTCCCACACCCACAACCACACCCACACCCATACCTGCAGTCACGTATAGAGAGAAACTAATAATTCTATTCAGCTATTATGTATATGTAAGATATGAAACATGCCTGTTGTCTGTAGTGGCGTTTCTTTTGCCTAAATTGGCTAAGTTCGGTGTGCCCCATTTACATACTTCCTGTGGTTAGACGGTTTTATTTGCAAGCTGATCAGCAAATTTCTAGCCCGCTTATGCCGCTTGCACCGGTATCTGGTGAGCGACACATTTCAGCTGAGGGAAGTCAGCTGTGTTGTTTTATTTGAACTTTCGGCGTCACGTGACATACTCTCTAGCTAGCCGATTTAGGCAAAAGAAACGCCCTTGTGTTTCTGTAGTAAATTGGACAACCTTTTTTCCAATAATATCTCTGGTGACTCGACTGTTTAATCAATCAAATGTCCTCTCCCACATCCATTCACACTCACTCCCATACCCACACTCACATCCACACTCTCCCATATCCACACTCTCCCAAACCCACACCCACACTCACATCCAAAACTCACACATACACACACACAGTGACACACACAGTGACACACACACTCACACACGCACACACACACACTCACACACTCACACACACACACACACACACACACTCACACTCACACTCACACTCACACTCACACTCACACTCACACTCACACCCACACACACACACATTGAGAATGAAAGTAATGATTGCCCTCAGCTAAGTATCAGCCTATGACTCCTGTGTGTCTAGGTGCCGCCTGTGAGCAGTGTGAGGACCTGTTCTGCTACAACAAGGGTCACTGCGTGAAGGACGTCCACGGGCAGTCTCAGTGCGTGTGTCAGAGTGCCGACTGGGACCCGCTGACCGGCTGCATGGACAACGCCTGTCTGTACAAGTGTCAACACCAGCTGCCTCACCGTACGTCTCCCTCTATACCATCTTCACGGAATAATTCATGTAATTGTTTTTGCAGGAAAAATATGTTCATTTATGTGTTTACTGTGCTCACTGCAAGTAATAATACTAATAAGTCCATTTGTATTGCTATTGCGTGAAGTTCCATTCATGTATAGTAATAGATATGTGAAAGTTTGCTGTGGTTGTTGTTGCAGGAGAGTCGTGTATGTGCAGCGGGTGTCCTGGTAAGAACTGCACCAGTGTGGCCAACCCCTGCAGCCACTACTGTACCAACCAAGGAAGGTGCTCCATGGGTAGGTCCTCACGTCCACCATCTGTACGTCCACCATCTGCATCTGTGTAGCTGTCTAGGCCCTGACATTGCTTGAGAAACGTAATATCTAGGATTATACGTGCCAAATTTGTCAAGCAAAGTGACATCCGAGTTATAAATTGAAGACAAGACGAATTTTAAACGATTAAATAATTTTAAAAATATTTGTATACATCCAGTAGCTTTAACAAGGATTAAATATCGGATGAAATGTGGTCATTTTAAAATAAAGTTTCATACTCATGTTGAGTCAGATAGCGTTCACAATGATAGTGGTACTTCACTAAAGACCAGAGAATCAGTTTGACGCCCGGTTCTGTTGTTGCAGTGAACGGCAAGCCTCTGTGTAAATGCAGCGACGTCTACAACGGCCAGAAGTGCGAGGACTGCAAGTGTCAAAATGGCGGAGAGTGTATACACACCGTCTCTGGGGACGACCAGTGCAGGTTTGTAGCCAAGTCCGATACCCTCACAGACCAGCGCACACATTCTATGTGTAGTACACACCATACAGCTTATATAAAGTAGTAGTCACTAACTGCAGTAGAACGAAAGAAGCTAGAAAAAGTATTTTAACTGGCACATTGGGTGCACTGAAAATCATGTTTTGCATAATTTATGATTAGAATTCCGATATTGAAAAGCAATAAATTATGCAAAAGAATTATCTTCAGTGCATCCAATGTCCTATTTATTACATAGGATTATTGATTTATATACTCATATTTAACATCTATCAAATTAACAAACCTTATTATTGTAATGTTGTTGGTGGTTCTATTATACTCTATTGCATACAGTGTTCCCTCGATATGACACTTAACTTTGGGGTCCACGATATACCCGCATTATATTAACCATCCTTATAACGAAATTGACCAAATGGGTTCCAAGCCCCCCAGTTTATCTGAATCTGTAGTGCATCAATGGTCATCATCTCAAGGGTCCACTGTGTTCTCGCTTCTCAGCATGTATGTCATAGCTCGTATGTTTGTTGTTGCCATTTCATGTTCAATAGTGTGAACTTAATGTCCTAGGAAGGTATATCATGTTCAGTAGTGTGAACTTAATGTCCTAGGAAGGTATAGACACCTGCATGCAGTTTATACTTGGCTGTACTGATAGTGCTGAAGGAATATAGAAAGCAGAATTTAACCTCAAATAGAACGATAGAATGTGGAGCTGTATTAGTATGCCTTTTACATATCATATGCTACAGGAGTAGTAGGGAATAAAAGTGGCATGTTCGCATCGTGTGTAACCAAATAAATAGGCAACACCAGTGCTGTGTTCAGGCTACACTACTTTTCATACACGACACTACTTTTTTTTCTCCAAAAGATCTGAACAGGTTCATTGTTAATTTCTTTGCTCATGCATACAATCCATTTGCTACCTTGTTTTTGTTTTTGCTACAAAACACAATGAGGCACGTCCAAATCCGTAATTCATCCGTAATTCATCGCGCATTCCCGCTGTGATGTAATAATAATTCACTCACCAAATCCGTAGTATAAGTATTTGGCTGAACATACCATAGTGCTACATAAAATTTTGTATTTAAGAATAGAGGAGCCAGAACACAACCCTGCTGTACCCTGTAATGTTTAGATGAGACGGTGCATGTGTATATTACTGTATATCTGTCTCTGTAGTGTTGCCTTTCTTCACTAACAGATGTAACTTTGGTTTTGTTGGGCGCTACTGTCACCTCGTGTGCTCCAGTGTCTGTAAACATGGCGGCCAGTGTCTGCGTTGTCATGAAAACAGACACAACCAGGCCACCTGTCATTTGTGCATGTGAGATTACTTTTTATAGATATTCTATAGATGCATTGGTGTGCTGCTTTGCCTTGCTTTTCATTTAACTAGTCTTTTGCAAAGGGTCGACGTTCAAAAGAATGAACAGACAAATAGGCTGAATTTGCACCTGCTGGTATGTGAAGAAGAGCATCAGCACGTGCAAATCGAGCCTTTTTACCCGTTTCTTCTTTCGAACGTCGCCCCTCTGC
>JAVCKZ010071611.1:0-44899 GCA_034780755.1 Lepetodrilus elevatus
GGCGAGTTTACGCGAGTTCACGCGTGACGTCACATATGAAGTATGAACGTTTCCAAGGAGATTTCAAGCGTGAACTCGCGTAAACTCGACCTCCTGAACAGGCCTCTGTGCTTACTATCAACACCTCCCCCTGTGTACATTCCTGACTACTGCCACACTACCCTCCTACACCATGCATCACCACCAACACCCCAGTGCAGACCGTCGTACGTCAGTCATCCACACACACACACACAGGACATGAACCCACCTGTTGCTGTGAGCTGGCAGGGTTCGTCAGGTTCTGACAGGCCATCTGGATAGCCTGGTTAGCCCGGGCAAACTGGGACTGGTCCACCACACCGGGGCGGCCCGGCTCAGAGGCGGGGTCTGCGATACCCACCAGGTACGCGGCCTGAAAGACGGAGTTGACGAGTTAGCATTGTGAAGTCCTAGCAATCCTGTTACTTCTATAGTGTGAGAGATAGACAAAGTGCAATAATGTGGTACTTATAATTATAGTCATTTATTTGTTTGTTAGCAATTCTTATTAACTCCATTTCATGTTCACTGTTCTGCAAAACCAGTCATGGCAACAGACAATTGTGATTTCAGCGGAAAACAAGCTCGAGATCCGGGGGCCTGCCATGTCCAATGCAAATAAAATCGCCCCTTGGACAAATAAATCTGCGTATTTCTGTCGTACACACCTGAGCTGAGGCTTCCGTCAGCCCACACACAGAGTTGGAGAAGTTCCTGACGGAATCGCAGAACTCGTCAATCCCTCCTTTCTTGGCGTACACCGAAATTCCGGTCATGGCGTCTCCCAGACTCTGAAAGCACAACAGACAGGAGATAAACTCTGCGTTCCAGTCCAGTACATGTAGCATACTTGGCTACCTTATTGATAGTAGATACTGGTCTATATTGAGCACGGAGGAAACTATCTCCAGCGGTTCACTTCCATAAGATATTAAGGACAAGAAATACTAGTGGGAGGAAATGCTATATCTGTGGAAAATCATGATGCAGTTGTCCATGCCTTTAGAATAACAGACACTAACAGACACTAACTCTAAGTGTGGTTACATAATGTTATTACAGCAGTTTAATGTTATTGGTTACACAATTATCAAACACTGGTGATACCTGTGGAAACGATTAATAAGTTCATAATTTAAAAAATAAATCATGATGCCTTTAGAATAACAGGTGTGGTTATATAATGTTATTACATCAGTTGTTCACAACGGTATGTTATTGATTACACAATTAACAAACATTGGTATTTGGTAAAATCCTTAGTGATATGAATTATGATTCTGACAGGTAGATGTAGATGTTCATGATGTTAGTTCTACCCTAGAGCCGGATACAAGCAATGAGTGTCCTTTAAGTTTAACCTAGGCCCTGCTCCTTTCTAGCTGTTCTGTCTGTATTTTCTGTCCGGGACATGCACGGTTACAAAGGAGCAACACTGCACAGTGATCTCGGTGTCCGGGACATGTACCAGCGAAATAGGTGGTGCAGACGACGCAGCACACAATCCAATATGTACTCTGTACTGTGCTGGCTTGCTCGCTCCATTCTAAAGAACAGCACATGTACTGGACATGTGACGGAACATTAGAATGGAGCACGCCCCATTACATGAATCCATGTCAGTTTCAGTAACATTCTTTCATTCTTTTCAATTGTTTTCAGTGTGTTGTATCAAGTTTTCATGGAACACCATGAACACCATGCAGACACACAGTTAAGCAATCTAGGTACTTTCTTTTTTAAATGGGGTTTAGAACCGCTTTCAATATTATTTCACTAATATCACAGCTTCTTGAAAGAATGGCCAGGTAAACATAAAGTTTGATAAAACAGAGACTTTCAAATATATACAGACGTTCACATTCTGAAAGGCTTGAACAACATCTAACACGTCATGCTAAATAACATACTAACTTAACAACTGAATGAAATAGTGTTTTACGTAACAGCAGGAATATTTCACCCATATGACGACACTAACTTAACAAGAAATTGGACAACATTGTACAACATAGTGCAAACATACAGCATTGCTTGTACAGATAACAATAACAGAGACAACACCGTCAACTACAAAATATCTAATAATTATGAAAAACACTAATTCAATTAAATCAATAATAATAAATGGGTCCATGGAACACGACACAATGGACCTTGTGGTATTGCGTATGATAACAACGATCTTCTTAGTATGATGGTTACCAGTTTTAGTGGCATACATGACTTGCATCCAAATCACCCCAAAACTGCTTGAAATTTGTGTTAGTCTACAGTTAGTAATCAAAGCAGTGTGAGTCGATAAGGAGTGTAACGTTGCCGAGAGAATCTTTCATCCATTTGCGACAATGCAACCAAAGCAAGAATTTCAGCAAGTACTATAAAAACACACATCACTATAGGAATTAGTAGAATGCAACGTCTACGTCTTGGACAAAAATGACAAAAGCTTGGATTTTAATATCGGGATATCTGAATTCACAGTGACAAGTAATTCATCAAGACCTGGATGACCATGGCAGACTACCTACCATGACAATGCCAGTCAGGTGGAAATCATCATCAATATATAAAGAACACTATACACCCGTGCAAAATAATAAAAATAACTGCTGTACAAGAGAATTCTGCTAGTGCGGCACTGAAGAAATTCTGTCCTACCTCGACACCTTTTCCTGACATCTGGCGAGTCAATTAAAATGTATAACATCCATGACATTCATCCTTCGATAACAACCACAATTTGAAATTGTTTTGATTTACCAATAATTAATGGTATCTACTTATTATATGTAATAACTATTGAAAAAGATTAATCACAAATATTTATTACCAAAAATTATCAAAAATATAATTGAAATAAACTCTTGGAAAAATGAGGAAAAAAATAACCACAATTTGGTATTAAATTTTATCATCAATATTACAACTCATATGCAATGATAGGAAGGTTATCAGTCAGTAAATTAGCTTCAATGCTTGATTAACCCTCTCCTTGCTGGATTAGGCATGGAGAGGGTTAACACACCCCTATATGTGCTAGCACACAAATGCAGATCATACAGTGTGCATTTAATTAAAGTTAAATTATATCACATTCAAACTACGAGAGGACTCACATCAACAACCTGGGTATCGTTTCTCAAAGCTCTCATATCTACTACAAGACCATAATCGTGCACTAATGATAGCGCTATTATCTAATAGTGGATGTGAGAGTTCGAGAAATTATACCCTGCTCTGAGAACATCTTACTGAGAACATTGTTCGATAAGAACACAGTGCTAAGAGAACATCTTGTTACGAGATTACATTCCATATACAAGACCCACATCAACAGCCTGCTCCGAGAACATCTTACTGAGAACATTGTTCCATAAGAACATAGAGAGAACATCATTGTACGAGAATTTGTTTGTTCTCACCTTGGACTTCTCCATGACTCCATCAAGGCACTCGAAGTACGGCATGTCGCTGACCGGCTCGTTGGGGTTGTCCAGGAGGTACAGCATCATCTGGATCTGTCGGAGCGCGTTGTCGCACTCCTTCTGTCCCGGCGCCGACACTGTGCAGATGTTGATCAGGTGGTTGATGCTCTCGGTGACGGCCCTGAACACGATATTCATAGTGTTAAAATAGTAGACGTGTATTTGGTTGAAACACTGGTTGAAACACAAATACACACTCTTTTTCATTCAGAAACTGAATATTTATTTATTGAATTATTATTTTTTTTTTAAAAAACAATATTTATATGAAAATTTCCTGGATTCATGAACAGCCAACTAAATGACTATCTGAACAAGTTTCCTGAATTGTTGTTTAACTTTAACTTCACTGCAGGAATATTTCACCCACGTACGATGACAACAGCTGATGAAGAGAACTATTATAAATCTGGCCCTGGTTCCGGTAAAGATTGCAGCCGCACAAACCAATAGCCCAGGGTATCATTTCTCGAAGCTCTCGTATCTACTATTGAGACCATAAGGACTCTCGTAGCGATCTATTATACATGTCATTTACGAGAGTGCTATGGTCTCAGTGGATATGCGAGCTTTGAGAAAGGAGTACCCTGGTTAAAAAACGTGAATTTATAATACCCCTTAGGATACTTTTAGCATTGGAAGAAATGACCCGGGCTAGTGTAAATTTCTATCCCTGACTACAACCGGGCTCACCTGGCGGCCTGGGCGAGGAGATTCTTGGCGTTGGGGGCGTTGGGATCAGCGGACACAGACTTGGCAGCCAGCAGCAGTTTGCTGGACACCATGGACACGCTCTTCAGCCCGCCCACGATCTGGTTCTGGGTCTCCACATCCTTGGACAGTCCGGCCATGGTCAGTCCGGTGTCCACGAAGTCCTGGTACGACTGTCCGTAGTGGTTGGAGGACTGCGCCAGCTGCTGGGGCGTGCCGCGCGACGAGGAGACGATGTTGCTGGCCGCCTGGTTCAGTCCCACAGCGACGGTGTTCATGTCTACCTGCACCTCCTGGTACGACTTGGACGTTGACGGGAACTGCAACAGTCAGGCGTGTGCGTTGAGTGTTAGGAAAACCATGCTCAAATTCATTCTAATAAATGCTATTTTTTTTTATTAAAAGTAAAAATAATTCATTACATTTCTCAAAATAGAAGTTCCAATGAGATCGTCAGTGTAACAATTAAGGCATTAGACTGAAAAGAAGTTAGCACAAGCATTGCCTCTGGTAGAATGATACTAGCACAAGATCTAAGTGTTCCTGGCTGCCCTGAAGAGACTGTGCCAGGACATGACGACAGTGAGGTGACAGTACTGACCCGTGGTGACGACAGTGTCTGGCTGGAGGCTGTGATCTGTCTGATGGCAGCGTCCACATCTCGTTGACCTGGCAGACAGTTCATACAGTTGTTCAAGGCGTTGGACACAGCCTTCGACACCTGCAATCATAGAATATACGTATAACCAGTTTGACCTCTCTCCATGCTGAAGGCAAGTGCAGATGCCGTAAATAGCTGTGCCTGTGTACTAATCCAGGATGATTGTCTAGGCGACTGTGTTCACGCGACAACAAAATGGCTAAAGAAGCAGTCAAAAGATAGACTTTTAAGAAGACGACAAATCGCGCGGGTCACCGGACGTGGACTCGCCTGAATGAGCTTCTGCTGGTTCTCGGGGTTGCCGGGGTTCCTCATGGCGTGGCGCGCCTCCTCCAGCAGAGTGGCCGACTTCACCATGATGTCCTGCGCGCACTCGATGATCGCCAGCTGAATCTGCCGGTCGGTGGTCGTGGCCGCAACGCCTCGCACGGCCGACGTCAGTACCTTCAGGGCGTTGGCCGTGTCGCGAGCAGCGATACCCACGTAGTCCTCGTTACCCTGAAAACACACCAGACCCATGAATGAATGAATTAATGCTTTAAGATATTTTCCTTTTTTTATTTTCCTTTTTAATGTATTTTTTAAAACTTTTTTACTGATTGAATACAGTATACAAATCAAGTGGGACAGAACAGAAATAAGTTTGAGAGTAGTCAAGGGGGAGATAACTCACCTGAGCAGCAGCTGTAAGGAGCTGTGCCATGGAGGAGCTGACAGTCTTTGAGGTGGTTCCCAGCTGTAGTGCAGCTGACTGGGCCTACACAGGAATTCAAAGAACAAACATTTAACAGGCAACCCAGAAGAACAATATCCCGATAACAAAATGCAAAAAGATTTTATGTATATACTCCTCTTTGCAAAGTGCTTTTCAGCATAGGAATTTGGTCACGTTTCTCAGGGTAATGTTAAAAGTAATTTTTAATTATATTTTTTAATATTTTAATTTTTATTCATTTTTTAAATGGTAGAAGTCAGTATCGCTTAGCATTAACCCAGGCAGTGACACAAGTCACGATGTACTCACCGTTTCCCCGGGCAGAGGGACGAGGCGGCCGTCGTTCACGGCGCGCTTGATCTCCTCCAGCTGAAGGTCAAGGACGTGGACCTGATCCATGGCTGACTCCACCTCCAGAGTTCCGCACGCCTCCTGGGCCTGCAAACACATACACGCATTCATCACACACGGTCAGCTACGTACTCTGTACCCAGTAGAGACAGTTGGGTTTGTAAACTACTCAGCATTAACAATTCAACACATTTATATTTATGTATTATTGCTTAACGATTCTGCGCGAATATTTCATCCACATGCAAAAAACTGGTACCGATAGCTAAAGAATTTCATCCCAAGTTCATTCTAATGCAAGTGACTGTACAAGACAATTCTCCCCCAGAGAAGCCTAGCCATTTCCATGCTGGAGGCAACTGGACATGCAATGAAGATCGTTGCTTGTGTCTAATTCCACAGGGAGAGGGCTAGTCGTGTCCGTGTTCACACATACCTTGGTAGATGCGGTCCTGAGTTCTGACAGCGCTGTGGACATGGCCTTGACACTGTTGTGGAGGTTGAGGACGGCGGATTGGTCGGAGACCGTCGGGGCCGCGGCGTTGGAGGCGGCGATCATCCTACTGGCGGGCTGCAAGAACACACAGTTACATAGTAGCGCAGCCAAAATATCACAGCACTGCAATCGTTATTGAACAGTAGTCAACAGATTCAAAGGTTGTAATGGGCTCGCCTGGCCCCGAGTGAGTAAATGAATTAAAAGGAGATGCATGGGAGCTGAGGGTCATTGGGCAAGGACAGTCAGAAGTTAAATTTAGTATAGAATCTAGGGATTCCTCTTGTCATCATCTCTATGGGCAAGATAATATTGCATCTTGAGACGGCTGGTTAAGTAAACTAAAATAAAATTGTTTTACGTCACAGTGGGTATCTTTCACCCTTACGCGACAATGATTTATGCAAAATGAATGGCCCCGAGATTACGAAACTTTTCTGTGTACGAATTCATGCTCAACTCAGTTTTGTTCACAAATCCACATATATAATCTCAGCTTGGGCATGGAATCGCACTCAAAAGATTTCGTAATCTCGGGTCCTGCAAGAAATCATGTAATTCTAATGAAGCAGTAACCCCGGTCTTAGTCATAAACTACACTGTGGCCTAGGTGGCACTGCTAGACATTGCCGACGACTACGCCTCGGCCTCCGGCGCTGCACGAGGTCCGTACCTGGATGTAGTCCTGGCTGGCGTTGATGAGGGTCAGCTGAGCCGTGGCGCTGTCCTGACTTCGCTGAGACGCCCGGATAGCTTGGACCAACGTCGGGATTTCCTCGTTCACGCCCTGGAGACAGAACAGTGCTAAATGATTATTCTGATCAATTTATTGATTTATTTATTGCATAACATCCATACACAATTTATGCTGATCAATACTATGTATATAACATTAATACTATTCTCACCCCACCCCCACCCCACTCATGGTAAACTTCCACCCCCTCACCCAATTCTTCCTGGCACCTACCCTACCCCCCACCCAATTCTTCCGCATCTACCAAGATATGATCCTGGCACCTACCCCACCCCACCCTATTCTTCCTGGCATCTACCCCACCACTCCTCTCTCGGGCACCCACCCCCATCCCACTCTCCCCCGGGCACCCACCTCACAGTGCTGTCTGAGCTGTGCCTCGGTGGTGGCGTTGCGGTTCGTCTTGTTGGCCAGCGTGGATGCGTTGATCAGTTGGGTTCCGGCAGCAGCCGCTTGGTTTGCAGCATTCTGAAAAATACAGAATCTCACTGTGTAAAAACTACATCTCATATATGTTCATGATTGCAAAAATTGGAGAGAAAAAAAAAAGATAAAATGTTAAACTGAATGAGCTATTGTTTTATGATGCAGTGGAAACTTTTCACTCATACCTGACAAAGAAGCCTTGGATTTAATAACTTTCACGACTGGTGAGATTCAGGGAGATTCTCTATTTCTCCTGCCATGGATCTATCAAGTTTCTGAAGGTAACATGCCAACTGACGGTGACAGGATTACGACGACTAGGAAAGACTGACACTATCAGTATGAGGCTTGCTTACCTCCAGTCTTCTCATCAGCTTCCTCTTCAACTGATTGCTGGCTGCGGAGTTCGTGGCAGACCTCAACTCTTCGGCCGCCGATCTCAGGATCTGTTGCTGATCCGAGTCGTTGGGATTAGACGCGCATCCCTGAAGATGGAACAGACAACATTATGCAGTGATTTCTAAAACACTGTATGGAAGCAAGATTTTCACAGTGGTGTGTCTGTTCTGGTTGTATACTATTACAATTACATTACATTTCATCACATTACACTGTTCGGAGTACTCCGGACAGACACTTTTGTCAAAGGAACGTGTTACACAATTCTCGCACTCTCAGGACTTTTCAGAACACTCTCCTGTGACATCACATGTCTGTGCTAGTACAGTGTACTTTCTCAAAGGAACGTCCTCTAACTCTTAACAAAGTCAAACAATCTTAGTACTAAAAACATCACATGGTACGCAAGGATATGACACTGTGTTGATTCTAAACAAAACATGTTCAGTTAGTAAACCAACCCTAGCCGAGTCGACAAGCTCCTTACTCTCACCTTTGCAGCTTCCACGAGTTTGGCGGTGGCGTCTGCGAGCTGCTTAGCGGCGGCGAGGAGGCGCTTCTGTACGTCCGAGTCCTGGTGACTCTCCGCCTGGAACCTGATGGCGCTCACCAACTGGGAGGTCGCCTGGGGAGGAGAGGAGGTCAACATGAGGTCAGACACTCAGACAGACAAGACAGACAGACAGGCATACCCACAGACAGGAACATATTCAGCCAGATTAGCTCAGTACCATAGCATACTACCAAACAGGGTATAGTTTCTCGAAACTCTCATATCCACTATGAGACCATAGCTTTCTCGTAAGTGCACAATCCCCATGTATTAGAGATGACCATAAGTCCTTTATGGTCTTGCAGTAGATATGATAGCTTCGAGAAACAATACCCAGATTTACATATTATGAATGCACACAAAAAAACATCAGTATAACGTTTCACTAGTACACAGTTAAGTTAACAGCCAGACATGGCAACAGAAGATTGTGATTTCAGCGGAAAACAAGACTGAGATGCTGGCACAAGCCACAACCAGGGCAAATAAATCGACCCATGGATAAAAACTCAGCAGATCTGCGGAAAAGTGCCATGACTGAAAAATGTATATGTCGAGCGGGTCTCCTGTAACTGACCTGTGCGAGATGGCGGGCTTGTTTAACCATCTCGTGAGCGTCACCCACACTGCTGAACAGGTTGTCCGTTACTGTGATGATCTGGTCAACTGCCTCCTCATGCTGCTCGCTGGCCTGTAAACAGAAGAATGTCATAGGTCAACACTGACATGTCACAGGTCAACGATGTCTTAGGTCAACTTCAACATATCAATTTTGCAAATGAAGTTTACTTTATCGGCTACTACAAAAAATAAGATGCTACAACATTCAACACTCTGCTGACGAGATAATAATAATAATAATAATAATAATAATAATAATAATAATATAATAATAATAATAGGCCACTTATAATGCGCCAAATCTACCCCCTAAGGCATGCTCCAAGTGCCACATTATTATCCCCGGTCAATGTACACACAGAGATGGCAATGTATTAACACAAGGTTTTTAGTCTCCATACTAGATTTTAGGGGTTGTTTTCAGTCAGATACACAGATTCTGTGCGTCAAGGAAAGCTGCGTCAGTTTAGCTGTACTCACCCTGACGGGTCCGGCGGCCTTCTTGATGTGCTGGAGGAGGTCATTGAGGGCCTTGGTGACGGCGGTGGCCGCGCCACCCAGGTCCTGTAGCAGGTGGTCGTCCTTGCACGCCGACTGCGACGCCTCCACGATGCCCTCCACGGACTTGGCCACCAGCTTAGCTGCCTCGATCAGTTGCTCCTGACACGCCGGGTTGCCGATAGTCGGCGCTACCACCTGATACAGAGAAAGGTACATAGGTCAGTGATACTACAGGGGACAGAATGGTTGCCGATAGTCGGCGCTACCACCTGATACAGAGAAAGGTACATAGGTCAGTGATGCTACAGGGGACAGAATGGTTGCCGATAGTCAGCGTTACCACCAGATGTCGGCTAGAAATTTGCCCAGTTAGCTTGCTAAAAAAAGCAATCTAGCTGCCAGTTCAGGGATGGCAGAAAAAGGATTGGTTGAATTGACAGATACAGACAAGATTCAATACACTATTTGAGAATAGAAGTACAGAAAGAAAACAAGTACCACCCACCTTGGTGCATGCCACGAGCTGAGACGTGGCCAGGGCACACTGCGTGGCGGAGCTGATGACCTTGTTCTGCAGACCCTGGTCTTCGGTCTTGGACGCCACATTCTTGGCTTTCCTGACAAGCGTCGCAGTTGCATTGGCTACGGCTCTCGCCAGAGCAAGCAGAGTATCCTGGGTAACGGAAAGCTTTGTATTAGCACTGATCACCTTCCTGTGAGCTATCTATTTGTTAGAATCACAGCGAAAATATTTCACCCATATACAAAAAAATTGGGGATTAATTAATATGCAAGTGATTTCACCCATATACAAATATACTTTTATTAATTCATATACTGTATATAAAAAATATTATTTCAAATTTTATTTTTTAAATTGGGGCTGATATCAAGATTATTTCATGTGTATTACAGGTTATAAACATATCCTACAATAATTAGATTTTTAAAAAGGTGAAATATTTCCGATGTTTTCGTACCTGGAAGACTCTGTCCATGTCCTCCACCGTCTCTCCGACCTCGTCCATCACGTCCTGACTCGCCTCGCCGATCTTACTGGCCGCTCCCAGCAGGTTCTGTCGGGGCTGTAAACACAGGCAATGTCACAATCAGCAGTGGTCGACATCAACACTCAGCAAGCAGCAACACAAAGACACTGGCATAAAATATACCCCAGACTTCAGACATTTAAAATAGCGATTTTGATTGAATTAGTGCTTTACATCGCGGCGGAAATGTCTAACCCATAGGCGATGACTCAACAAGAGTGTATTTAATTCAATACCTGGAGTTACCACTAACAGTCTATCAGTTGTTTAACCCTCTCCCTGATGGATTTATGTATTTATTTATTTAATTGAGGTTTACAGCCGCTTTCAAGATTCTTTCACTAATATCACAACTTGTCAGTTTATGGTAGGGAGAACACCCACCACATCAGTAGCGCTGAATGTTGCAGTAAACATGCAAGCACCGGCTGATACTGATAGAGCAAACACAACTGCATTGCCAAGGTACAGACAGTGCATCCTATCAATATCGCGTCAGGAAGGTACCTTTCACAAATATTGATGCTGGGCCCCATGGGCGGGATATTAACCTGGAACCTTTGGCTCCGAAGTCTAACATAGCCGACTAACATGAAACCAGTGAGAATCACGTAAAGCAGTGAGAAATGAGTGAGACGTGCAAGGAAGCCGGTGAGACGTGTAACATGGCGGGTACCTCTGCACTGCCAGGTGTAGCAGCGTTGAGCATGTCGGAGAAAGCTCCGGCCAGACGTCGCGCGGCGTCCAGCAACTTGTCTCCGTTCTCCTCCTGTAGGGCTGCCACCATCTTGACGTCGCGGCTGAACTGGCCCAGGTTGGACGTACTGCCCGACAGAGGTCATGGTTTACATTATAGCTCTGCAGTACATTGATTCAATTAACGCTTTACGTCGCAGCGGAAATATTTCACCCATAGGCGACCAAACTAGATTAAAATATAGCTGGTTTTTTTTGCGTCATAAGAAAATGTGTACGATAAATATGCAAATGAACATATCCTTCAAATTAGGAATCGGAAACTAAAAATAAATATAATAATCATTTTGCGGTATCAATTTTTTAAATTTTTTTTTCAAAATGCAGAATCATTCAGAAAACATAATGGTGGAATAAACCATAAGAAAAGTGTTCAAATTATTCAAAAGATGTAATAGTAAACAGGTCTGCACATACACAAGGTGGACATGAAATCTTACATGAGGTGGACGGCTGATCCCACGGCGTTGTAGTCGATCTCGTCCTCCTTGCCGGACGTCAGAGTGACCAGCTGTGCCGTGGCGGCGTTCATGGCGGACAGCTGCGACCCCACCTTCTGCTTGTTCAGGTCCAGCTGGTTCTCACGCCACTTCTTAGACGCCTAGACAACAGCAGAACAGCTTGTTTTCTACCAGTTTTTAAATGAGCTTGACAGTTAGGAAATTTGTCTCAAAATTCCAGTGATTTTAGTTTCCAAATTCTGATGATTAACGTTTCTCCTAAAGCATCCAAGAATCTAATCTAGTTCTATCTTATAACATTTCTCAAAGATACTTTCAACTTTAAGAATTTCTCAATTAATAGTAATTACTCTGAAGTTCTAAAACTGATAGTATGAATGAATTATTGTTTTACGTCACAGCGGGAATATTTCATATTTCATATTTTAAATTGGGGTTTAGAGTCGGGGTTTAGAGATTCATACACTATTAGTTACAAACCTTCCTATGCATTGTGAGATTGTGAGATATTGTCTAGGAAATTTCATAGATGCCCCATTAATACCAGCCAAAAGCTTTCTGCAATCAGTTTTGATTGAATTCACATTTTTCATCGCAGCAGGAATATTTCACCCATACACGACTTTACAATCATTAACACCTATCTGAGGACCTGGGACAGGACATCAGTGTTTAGTCCTGCGAATACGTACCGCGTCGGATCCGAGTACGGGGATCTGTGCTCGATTCTGTAGATCCGTCTGGGCCATGTTGACAGACTCCAGACCTTCCTGGATCGTGCCCAGTAACGCGCGCTGTGATTGGTTCAGTCCATGCTGCTGGGCGCTCTGGGCCTGATACAACACGAGACAAGACACATCATTGCGGGTAACAGAGAGACATGTAATAGTGTTCTGACAAAGCCACTGAGACATGTAATAGTGAGCTAACAGAGCCACTGAGATATGTCATGACATAGTGGGCTAACATAGACCCTGAATTCCGTAACAAGCTAACAAAGATAAATCCTAGAGGGACACGTCATCATAGATTGCCAGATTCTAATGCAAAATTCATCTTCATTATGACCACCATACAGTAATCAATTATATTTACATCTAAGCATCAAAAAGAATGCTTTAATTAAACTTAAACAAAATAAGAATATTTCTAAAAAGAAAATATTACTTAAAAACAGAAAAAGTTTAAATCTGATTTACGATTGTTCTGTTTCCATCAATAATCTATCACCCATTGCTGCCTCAAGAGGTGGGAATTTGTCACACAATCGTAACGAAAACTCAATTCTTTCACACAAACGAGGAGGCACACATGTTTGGTCATGCCAAAATGATTGAGTAGTAATGAACTGGTCACTGGTGATTGTACAAAGTTAGCCACGACTTCTCAAACACAATGTGATTGCGTCCAAATTTAATTTTGAAACTTAGTTGCAGGACATAGGTGACGAGTATGATTGATGATAACTACTTTCCTTCTCAAAGCATGCATTTTTTGTGTGTGCGTACAACAACAAAAACGCATGAAAACACTGCATATCAAATTACTCACGTCCCAATAACAAATCACTCAGCACAGAAGTTCAGTAAAACAATCTAAAGGCATGGTCAGACCTAACGCGGTTACCGAGTGAGTGAGTGAATATGGAGTTTAACGTCGCTGCGAGAATCTTTCACCCATTTGCGACGAACGCGGTTACCGAAGTGGGAATCACAACAGATCGCTAGTTATAGAAACACATGAAGTGTTCACACCGAAACCTGTGCGGGGAAACTGTTCTGCGGTCCTGGAAAACAATCGGAAAAAAAACGCGCGTTTAACTGTTGCGACTGCTGCACGCGTTAGGTCTGAACTAGCCTTTAGTACAACTACAAATCATTCATCACACAAGTTCAACGGAACATCCATCTTAGTAGAACTGTCATCAAAGCAAATACAGGTCTATGAATATATACATGCAGCTTTGATCACTCGCCCCTCAAACACACAACTACACACACTGCGTCTTTGACAGTGCGGCCCTCTATAATAAAAGCTGAAGCTTCGTCTACAGACTACGGTATATTTGAGAGTGTCGCCTTCCCGTATCTAGGTATACTCATGTATAATGTGCTCTATTCCAGCACCCAGACTATAGATAGAACTGAAGAGGCTAGTATATACTTGGTGCACGATACTCATCCTGTACAATGGTCATCATCTCTATGCAATATTCAAATACAAGCCAATAAAAATGTCACTAATAGCACACGAAAAATATGAAAAATCTAAATTAGAAAATAAAATAAATAAAATATTCAAATTAATTTTGAAAATGAAAAATAATATTTTCAAACTATGACAATGTAAATTATATTGTCTTAATGGTGTAATAAAACCTACACCTGATCATTATATTCACAGTAGCTTGAAAACGATTAATAATAACAATAATTACGACTTCCGTTTTACGGTAAATTAACATAATATTATGTCTCATTTTTCGTAATTAAATTTGTCTTTTTCTTCAAAGTAACCAATCCATATCGTTCAAATTTCTTTCCTAAAAATATTATATCTTGTCATACTATATTTTCTAGACAGGGCTCTAGACTAGTATTCTGAGCAAGTAACAAAGGCAACAAAGCTGCAAAATGTTAAAAAGTAGGTTGCCCGCAGTGCAATTTAACTTGCCCCTGTACGTCAGGCATATATGTTAGTCCAGAGCCCTGCTAGACCTATTCAGAATATAAATCCAGACTGCTTCAACTGTACCAACTGTGGAAGATGGCAAAATGTAAGTTGTGAGGTGTTCTCTACAAAACTATGAAGTGCAACTTGCAGAAACAAAGCGACACTAGTGTTAATTACAAATAAAAAAGCAAATGTTATGGAAGCTTTTGGAAGATTTCAATAAATCTATGATCACTGATATAATATACAAGTGCAACTTAATACCTACATCTGTTATTATTTATCAGTGTATACTAATCTGAAAAATACTTCATGTTAAATTTGAATCTTGTATGGGCAGTTGTGAATAAAACGTTTACATTAAATTGTACTCCAGTTTTATAAGTAATCTCGGGGCCAGGTCTCGTTTAATTTATAACTACATCAACAGATATTTTCCATGTTCAAAGTGTAAAGATTCCATGAAATACATTCTCCAAATTTCAGTTCCCACCAAGAGCACACCTCACAACTTCTATTAGGCATGAGAAATGACAGAAAGATTTGTTATAATGTATCAACATGACAAAAAGCAATCAACATCCCTGTTCAGGGCTGGAAGGCAATACCATCCTGCCCTGAACCTGGACTTCATCGCTTCTTGCCATTCTGAGGCCACCCTCACAAAGCAGTACAAAATAATTTTTCGAGGAACTATTCTTCTCGGGTCAAATTAACACTGTGAAACCAAACTATTACTGACAATAAAGATTACTCCGTGACAAGTAGTGTGTTGTAGTCCCCACAATGTATTTCGATACTTGAATGAATTACATGTTTTCGTAGAAAGTAGTCAATATTTTAACTGAATGAATTACACATTTTCTTAAATATTTTTGCTAGTGAGTGAGTGATTATGGAGTTTAATGTCGCTGCAGGATAACTTTCACCCATTTGCGACAATTAATTTTGGTAGAAAATAGTAAATATATTTTAACTACATTACAAATTTATTTCTCAATTTCCGTGAAATTTTGGATGCAGCAGCTTCGGATGCTGGCACTTTTCTTGTATGTTAGATTTCCCCTAAAGTTGCTACTCCTATCTATACTATCCCTCCTCTTCCTCCCACTAAAATGTATCTACTACTGTCACTGAATATCTACGACCACAACTCCCACCCCCCAACTCCACCCCCACCTCGCTGTCACTGGACCTATCTACGACTGCCACCCCCATGTATCTACTCCCACGGCTACGACTGCTCTGTGACGGGTGGCGCATGGTTACACACACATTCCCAGGCGGTGGCGGCGGCTACTAACATGAGGGGCTGCATGTCCCGGGTGCGAGAATTGTGTCACGTGCGAGGACTGCACCTGCTGCATGGACCCCATTCCGAACGGCGACTCCCCCTGGCCCCCGTCTCGAAGCACCGCGGGGATCGCCACCGACCCCGACTGAGGGTGAGACACGTTGGACGTCTGGTGCTGGATGATCGTGGCTCTGAAAATAGTTTTTTAAATCATGAAATATTCAAAATAAAATTTCGAAAATCAAGAAATGTACTCTGAGAAATGTATTCCGAAAATAAAGCAATGTTGCAAGATAACAAAATGTCGTGAACACATCTTCCTAAATCAAGAAATGTTGCAAGAAATCCTACAAAATTGAGAAAATTCCCAAGAAGTATTCCAAAATTGCAAAAAAATCCCAAATTGAGAAATATTCTGAAATGGAAAAATGTTCCGGAATTGAGAAAAGTTATGAAATCAAGAAATTGCTAAATTTTCATACATCAAGAAATGATAACAAATTGAGCAATACATTTTGTTTTTCTTTGATTGAAAACAATACCATGAACATTTTGGAAAACAGAGACAAAAATGGTCTACCGTTAGGTATCATTTCACAAAGCTCTAATATCTTCGATAATAAGCACTCTGGCAGCAATCTCTTGTACATGGTGATTGGGCACTAAAGAGAGTGCTATGGGCTCATAGTGAATCATGAGATCTTTGTGAAACGATACCCTTGTTTATTGTTTTATGCAATAATCCAGCCACGCTCTTGCTGAAAGATGGACTACAAGACAGTCACTGAATTCACTCACTTGGCAGGTAGAACGTTGTCCTCCATCATCATAGAGTTCTCATCTCCGTCAATACCCAAATGGTCCTTGGCCTTTTTCTGGAAAACACACACAATTATCATATACCATGAACAGATTGATTAACCCTCTCCCTGCTGGATTAGCCACAGATCAAGGCTTAGTAGAGCACCTCTGGTAGACTTGAGAAGCGAGGAGGTTAAGCTAGGATTATATGGTACAGCTGACAATAACAGATACACATGGTCGGTGGATTACTAGCCAGCCGGTCTAGTTGTAACAACTTGCATATTATGACGATAATCTTGATCCGTGTACAATGCACAGTGGTCAGAAGTTAAGAGGGAACAGTAGTTCAAGATAATCCAAAAGTATTAAATTGGTATGACAGTTAATGGTGTAGTTTGAAATTTGAAATTGAGATTTTTTCATTGGAATGCTTGTCTGCAATGAAGATGAAAATAGCTGAGAATGATGAGAATGATGAGAATGACTGAGTGATAATACGAGGATGGAAATGACAATATGAGGATGGAAACGGCCGAGAATATTAGGACAAGAATGACTTGGAATACCTTTCTGAGGATGATATCGATGTAGCCAGCAATAAGCTGAGATATCTGCTCCCCCTCCGTGGTCTGGACAGAGTAGTATGTGTCCGAGTAGTCTCCGAAATCCTGGAAACATGGAAATACAGACAATACAGTGTCCACTACAGACAATAGTGTCCACTACAGACAATAGTGTCCACTACAGATAATATAGTGTTAATTACAGTACTACAGACAATACAATAAGTTAAGATTCAACATTACTATTACATTGGCCTAGAAAAATAGATCTGGCCTTGAATTTACCAAACCTTTTGACTAATATTTCACACCAAAGCTCAAATTTAATATTGGAATTTATGAGTGTATGAATAAATTATTGATTTACGTCACATGATTTATGAACCATACTTCCGAGGTGCGCATGGTACCACTTAAAAAAAATAATCTGCAAAATGTCCGTATTCACTGACCAGCGTGAAGCTGTTTGGTGAAGCTGCCCATCTTCGGACCGTGGTGAGCGGCCAGGTTTTCATGATCTGCAACAACAAATAACCCGCAGTCAGACTGGTGTCGACATGCATATGGATGACATTGATTCTGGGGGCCAGGAAGTCGCAGAACTCCGCTCCCCGTAAGCTAGATCCTGTCTGACAACACCACTTGATTAATGGTTGTCGAGATGCTATGCCACAGGCAACTGCAGTGGATAGTAGTTTGTTCTCACACCAGACTGAAAAATCTAATGTCTGGTACACACACGCGCGTGCACAAGTATGACCGAAATACATTTATTGCCACACTTGACTTATTAAATATGTAATTGTTAATTAATAAATATTTAATAAATACAAAAGTCTTGCCATGTCTGTACAGGAAGATGAAAAATATTAATTTATGGATGCGATACGCAAGATCCAACAAGACAGTCGAGTTTCACAACAATTGTATTTCAGTCCTACGTGTCTACTAGCCATAAGTCTTGTGTTTAAGTTGTGTATATAAATAAGGAAGGATTTGCTAGATTTCAGACGGTCAAGGCATCATCTATCTTGCGTACCTCCTTAGTTTTCTCGTCGACTCTGACAACGCTGTCCTTGGTGATTCCCAGGAGTCGAGGAACCAGCTTGTTCTTGCCCTTCATCTTCTCCTGAACACAGAAACACCGACACACGTACATACATAGAATATCAATCCACTCGACACAATAATATATATTTTATATATTCATATGCTAGGAACAATGCATTATGCAACTTTTAGGTACCGATTGACGATGAAAAGAAAACTTGAAATATAAAAATAAATATAAATATATTTAATAATTATATTATAGTTCCTTTAAAATATAAACAGGCACATAGATCTCTCATATTCTTCACTAAATTGAATCATCATATTCCCAAGTCAAAAACCAATAGTTTTATCAGCTTAATATTTTTTTTATATATTGCTCTATGTCGCTGTAGGAATATTTCACCCATATGCGAGTAGTAACCCAACAGGAAATTAATAACGACTCACCTTGACTAAGAAGAAAGTGATGCCGTAGGTTTTGAGTGATCGACACATGTGTGTGTACTTCACCTTGGCGTCGATCTCCGTCATACCCGCCCATTTCTTGTGTTCCTGGAATAAAACAGATTGAACTGTCAGAAAATGACATAGTGGTGAATTCTTCATGCAATGATTTCAAAGCAACAAATGTTATTTTACTGATAAAACAGTTATAATGATTAACAAACTGTAAGGGCGAGAGCACAATAGGATTTTATGCTATGCTCAACAGGGACAGTGTAAAGAGCTGTTGATGGTGGGTGGAAAGCCTGAAACAACTACTTGTCGCAATAAGAGTTTACAAGTTATGGGTTATTGCAGAGAAACTGAAGAAGAATTCCAAGAATTAAGGCATGAGATACTTACAAGGTAAATTTTCTTCTCAATTCCTTTCAGTTTCATGTATTCCTTTGGCAAGAATTCCTTCAGGCTGAAAATGAATCAAAATGAATAACAACATGTAAATGAATTTATCTTTAAATATTTGGATTAGCTGGAACTGTTACCATACTACTACTACTACTACTACTACTACTACTACTACTACTACTAATAATAATAGTAATAATAATAATAAATGAATAAATAACAGTATATTCATAAAAACGAATGACTCCACTCCATACATATGCTCAAAGCACTGTCAATGGATCAATTTGCGCTCAATTAACATTCTCAGCTCCCTGAGGAGTATACATCATTCAGACACTAGGTCAACACAGGGTTTCTCTTACTCCAGGAATCCGGGCTTGTGCTTGTTCTCCACGTGGTCTCCGAACTGGACCTGACACTGGAGACCCGCGAACTGTATAGCCTCCTCCTGACTCACTGGGTGGGTGCCGTTCATCAGGGCGTCGCGGGACTGCACGTACAGGAGATTGAGTTGGACGGGATCTCGGGCGTCCACGTTCTGGTCGGAGAAGAAGAACTTCCTCCGGAGAAGCAGCACCTCGTTGGGGTCAATGCCCTGCTCCCTCAGAGTCTTACTGTGGTCCAGCCAGTTCACTGAGGAGGAACAATACAATGTGTCATTTATGTATTTATTTTTCATTTTTCTTTTCTTAAATTTAGTTATTTGGGATTTAGAGCTGCTTACGTCGCTGTGGGAATGCCCTATGCAGGAAGAAATCCCTCTAGTTCCTTTACGACGGCAGTGACAGACTTACTTTCATCGTCAGTGTGAAGCTTCTTCTTCATCTCCTCCAGCTTCTTCTGGTCCTTGGCGATAGACTTGTCCCTCTTCAAGGTCAAGGTCTTTTCTTTCTCGTCATCAGGGAGGTCTCTAACGAGTGAGTATTCCTCGTGGTTTGTGATGCCTGGAAACAGTTGACAACATTGTGAGACATGTCAAGGCTAGGAGACATGCAGACTTTATAGGGTAGAACAAATACGATTGGTATTCAAGACTTTTTTTCACGGACAAATACTGACGATAAGACGCAATAATGTGCATTACCATCAATGAAATGTTATGAAAGATATAGAGTGAATTAAAATAATAATAATGTGCGTGTTAATGTTGTGCTGGTCTACGTACTCATGCGTGTGCAGATGGTGATCATGAGCTGCCCCACGGTATGGCTGTCGTCCACCTGCAGTGTCTTGAGAGCGCCATCTAGTGTCCGCACTTTCAGGATGCGGTGCTTCTTCTTGTACTCCAGCAGGTCCTGAAACGCAATGGAAATAAACATTAATTACTTAAAATATATAATAATTAACAATAGCTATTTAATAGCTATTAATAGCAACGAAGCTGTGCATGTAACCATAGCAACAACAGACAGGCCTCCTTTTGCAATTACAGCCAACTCTGAAATTATCGCTTTCAAGGTAGTCGATTTATTTTTGCCATCCTTCCCCTCAAGTAAACCTTAACATTTTGAAAAGACTCGAAAAATAATTTCTTCAAATAGTCAAATAAATATAGGAGCATAATGTAGGCATAGCAACACACACAGGGGTGTCATGACAATCAAATGTAGGTCAAAATGAAATCATAAGTATTGGTATCTGTAACAGTGACACTATCTAACTAACGCATCTGTGAACTACAAGCAAAAGTGACACAAATTTGGAAATTTAATGATTCTGATGAATACAAGTCTGATATCAGGATATCCTCTGTGGTATCCATTTTCGTATTTCAATGAAACATCTGCTAAGTCAATGACAGCAGTTTCCAGTAAGATGATCCCAGTATGTGGCTAGTCTTCCATGTCGGCTATCATATCTTCATGTTACAGGGACCGACACTCAGCAAGCTTCTATCACCATGATCACCCAATGGCTTAGTCCAAGCTGCTTCCTATGTACACTGGATAGGACACTGTAGCTGGATGCTTCCTAATTTTGTAAATTGCAATATCTGGTGCATGTCATGCTGTCCATACTGATGAACCTCAATCGCGCCACCCCAGGGGCCAGGAAAACCACACCCTACTACACAGACTTGAACCCTCCAACACTCACCCCGTTCCTGAGCAGGTAGTACTCCAGGCTTCGACCCTGCTCCAACCATACTCCTTTCTTTGGGTCCTCGTCAGCCAGAAACAACCCAAAGTCAGCAGCTGAAAGCAAACAGCATACCAGTGAAAACATGTTCCTGTACATACGGTACCCCTCTCGACATCCTATATTCCCAGATGATGCATCCTTACATCTGATTAACTTTCTCCATGCTGGAGGCAACCAGAGATGCCCTAAACAGTGAGTCAGTGAATATGGAGTTCAACGTCGCTGCAGGAATCTTTCACCTATTTGCCCTAAACAGCAGTGCCTGTGCCTAATCCAGCAGGGAGAGGGTTAAACATATCTCTGCTAGACCTGGAAAAACCCCATAATTATTATGTTGAATATAGTGGCCGATTTGGGGAATTGAGAAGGGACTTGGGTGTGTTTTGGAGTAAGTATCGAAAGAAATACAAATCCTAGCCCTGGAAAACTACAGTATCCACACGTGCATTATTATAATAAACGGTCATCATGGTGACTTTCTAAAGTCAGGATGAACAGTAGAAATAAATCCAGCCAATCAGAGAACAGTTATACATTTATGTTAATTCTGAACTGAATTGGATTTGTGCGACTTAAATGCATCAATTAGCCATAAAACACCCAATTCAGCTGATGACAGACAACGTATCAATACATTGACAATCAATAACAATTATTAAACAATATCTGTTATCATGATTTGGGGCCCTATCTTCTTTCCACCACAGGTCATCATGATTCTTATTCCAAACATGGCTTATTAATATTTATTTACGAGATGATACCCTTATTTCTAACATAATAATGCCTGGACTTCAAAATTTGATTACGAAGTTCATGCACAGCACTGCGGATCTGCCAGCTGTATTGGAAGTGGTCTATTTCTGCAGCGATGTAAATCAACCCATGGAACAGCGATGAAGGATTATCTGGCACGCTGATAGCACCGACAGCTAGAGGACCCCTAGGGATCTGCTCAAGTAAGGCTGAAGACCCGCGCGCACCAAATATGCATGGATATCTGCAAAATTATTTCACAACCTATCTTTAAATCATCCGATGAATACGAATGGTATCTGAATAGATCGTCCCGGATCTGACGACGTCTGTAGCCTGGCACGAGAATACAGATGTTTTTAAAACGGATAATTCTGAATGAACATGCCGAGCTGGACGTCGCTCCTACACCACAGAGGCCCAGGCCTCCGGTTCGGAATCTCTAATTAAGATGTGTAATATAGAAAGCCATCAAAAGCCTAGGAACAAGTACCCAGTCACAGACTCAAATGATGGAGCTTATTGGAATAAATATTTATGAGGAAAGATAACTTGACATAAACTTGTGTTCTGGGTACAATCGCCACATCTAAGGCTCCCGATTCATTCCCAACTTATGGAAATAGATAATTAAAGCCAATATGAATATGCCCGAGGACGAAATGGGCTTTTCCCAACTGGGTCATTCGGTATGCTGATAGACACGGAGAAAACATAGAAATTGATGTTTAACTAGAACTGCTAGGAAATCTGAATGTTAAATACACAGCAAAGAGTAATGCGTATTTTATTACTTTGTATTTCAGTTGATCATGTTGATTACCTTCGACATCTGGCATTCTTACTTTCCTTCAGATTTTTCTTTAATACAACAATTTGGTGAGTTACCAATGGAGTTTCAAAGATTGAAAGGTTTAAGGAACGTGACCCAAGTTATCAATCAGATAGTGATGTCATCTTCGCATACCCAAATATATAAATACATAATAAATATTTATATAATACGGGATGAAACTGACATAGAAATATGTTAGAATATCCACAGGATAAGACATGAAACTGAAAGTTACTGGGTATAAAAATAAAATAAACTTACGGTTTCCCTGTAAAGTGTCGGCAACACGCTCTCGGATAATCCTACAAGCATCGTACACAATGGTGGACGGTTCGAACTGCATCGTCTTGACGACATTGTTGCTGATAACGCTGATCTTGAGTGACAGGGTCGCCATCTTGCATAGTCGGTGACGACAACCCTGGCTGTGTAGTTCTGATTTTCTTCCGCGATCAGTTCCGCAATCTGTTCCACAATCTGTTCCGTTACTTCTTCAACAATGTTATGTTACGTGATCCCTTCTTCCCAGTTCAGTATTTCTGGAAAGACAAAACAAAAAAGGTTTTCAAACACTTTGTCAGACATGGAATGGTTAACATTTAACCCTCACCATGCGGAAGGCAACCAGAGATGCCCTAAAGACCTGTGTCTACCAGCAGGGAGATGGTAAATAATAGACATGGAAACAGTTTAGATGTTATATTGTAATAATCATAGAACTAGGTTCATGGGATATCATATATGGGATATCATATGGGATATACTTATGGGATATTATATGGGATACTATACATGGAGTATATGGGAATGTTGTCCACTGCAGAGACTATGGTTTGTGGAGTTCACTAGGCTAGCTGTCCCCATAGGGAATGAAGAGAGTGATATATCTTTTTCTACGATGTTAAACCCAACGACCAAATGAAACCTACTTTGGATAACGTATGTTGCAGCCATAATCAAACTTAATAAAATCACAACTTTTCAACAATTAAATTTGTTGAGATTTAAATACATTAACCACTATTTATTTGTTGGTTAACCACTATTTAATTGTAGGTTAACATTGCAATCTATACCAAACAGTATACCACAGCTACACTGCACAACTACCAGCTAAAACTAGACACTCGCCCGGCAGCCCAATCCATTTCTCATAATGTAATGTTAAAGGTATCATACGGGCCAGTAGAACTTTTATGTTTTTGTTATATCATTATTCTGGAGGAGTACTTTTTAAAGTTCCCTGAATTACTGCGATGCCAACAGTATCATTGAGCATGTTAATGAAGTAATGAAGACCATCAACATGAGATTGATGTCGTCTATAGCACCTCCATGAAGTGACTCCACTCTAATCAATACCAGTGCTGAGGAATACCCGCTGACAGTCGGCTAATCATGCATTTTTACAGACTGTCAGTTAATGTGTATTTTAACACGGCCAACACCAGCCACTGATATGTGTTACTGTTACGTGTTACATGTGTTTTATGACGGCGCCTGTCATCAGCACACCTTGGTGACTGTGTGGAGGCGTGGCATGTGCGGTGACGACACACGTAACGTAACAGTGCCACACATGGCGACGGTCAAACTGCCCACGTTAGTTACACGGAGTTAGCCATTGCAGTGTGGTCAGAATAATTGATTTTGTATCCTGTTACATCCCAATTTCCTCCTTATGAATAATCCCGACAGGAAAGCCTCTGTTCATTCAGCGGCGTTCAGATCTCCAACTGGCAGATGTAATCAGTCGACTGCCATGCTCAACAAAATAAAGTAAGGGCCTGCAGATGTTTTGTGGGGAAGCGTTCTGCAAACATTCAGAACTCAGCTTTAAGAATCTGGGCCTGTATTCTCAAATGTCGCAAATGGGTGAAAGATTCCCGCAGCGACGTTAAACTCCATATTCACTCACTCACTGTATTCTCAAAACTTTGCAAGTTCTAAGAAGTTTGTAAGTACAGTACTAAGAATTTGCCTAACTTATGTTAATTTTTTCGAGAATATGTATTTGTTTGGAAATTCGAGAATATGTATTTGTTTGGAAATTCTTTGTTGTTAAAATAATATAAAGATAAATTTATATTTCAAAAAAGGCTAGCAGTCCTTAATTAATTTTGTTGAGTAAAGATCTAAGGATAGAATGTTCCTTCCAAGAGTTGTTGCAGTTCACCAATCGAGTTTCTACCTCCTGTAGTATCAGTAATAATATACCCTGTGAAAGGGGATAGTACAGATACGACTTCAATCTGTTGTCAGTGTAATGTAATGAGACAACATATTAATAGGAAACCATACAAGGGAAACAGGCCGAAATACAGACACATTTTAATTTACAATAATTTCTGCATCTTCATATCTTGTGAAACTGAGATAATGCAGTACATTCACAACACGTACCACCCCATCCCCAAAATATTGCCTAGGTCATTGAGGATGGACAACATTGCTACATGAGTCGACATCCTGGTGTAGGATTCATGAAACTATGCAAAACATTTCTGAAACCTAAAGAATTCTAAAACAATTCCAAGAATTTAATATTTTTTTATTTGGGGTTTCCAGATTCTTTGATGACAACGTTCTTAATTTAAATCGAATAAATTTCTTATCCTTGATCCTGTACTCCATATTGTACCTAGATGACAGGGCATGGAAAAAACACGGAATATTATCTACATGTCTGTACAATACTACAATCGTACAATTTCAATGGAAGCCATCGCGCATCCACAATTTGTCGCCATAACAAGGGAGCCGTCATTACTCAGAATACCAATTTTCTAAAACCATAGGGAGCACTCATTTGTCCTGTATGAAGCACATCTCACTTAGTTCCTTCACAACCCCCGACAACCAGCAAACAGAACAAGATAACAGGTTTGAAGATCACAAAAGAAACGTCAACTCGAAACAAGCCCCAAACCCCTAGAGAACCATTACATTTGCAATTAGAACAAAAAATATTGTTCAAACATTTTCGGGCGACAAGCTTGACTCTCAACACATGTATAATATTGGAGGACGCACGCATGGGGACGTAGAATTAATTCATCACGTAAAGCTGTTGACTCCTGAAAGAATGGGACTCTCATTTGATGCAAACTATCACATAACTAAACATCTTAATGAGATTTCAACAATACGTTTTTCACATACGTAAATATTTTGTCTTGACTATTACAATATTTAAGAACACGTTATTCATTCAAATAGATCAATAAAGATTTGGCAGATATCTTTAACACTTTTGAATATTAATATTGTCAATAAACAAATTTCAGTAGCTAAAATGATTTATTTATGGAATAGTAATAATATTTGGATTTTCCACAATAATATATCAAATTAATTAATAATTGGTGAACTTGAGGAGCTATTAACTACATCATGTCTTTTGTTACAATTTTGACCTTATGAGATACTACTGTTTACATAATTCAATATATATATATTCAATAAAACATTCTGTAAAAAGTGTCAATGGGAATGGTACCATATATCACTATGCGAAAACCCAATGGAATCTAGGAGCGTAATGACTAAAAAATGAGCAATGAATATTTAGGAACATTAAAACAGCAGCCATGAATATCAATAATTTTAAAAACAAATCATCATACTCGGATCTGCTGACTTCATCCCACTAAAAACACAACGGATCTATTAGCCCCAGGTTCTCTACCATCTATTAAAACGATGCCAGCTTCTCTATGATGACCATGCCCACTTGACTGCGTCTCGATCGTCGTACACTAAATACCACTCAGGAAAACGCTTCCTGCCCTATTCCTGTGGGTCTATTCCCAATATTCAAACCCGATGTATCAAATTACAGTGGCGGTGTATCCATCTCCCCTACCGACTAATCTAATGCACTAAGTCTACCCACAAAACCATTATGTGTATTGGCCGACCCTCCAACTGACGCTCAAATATCGGACATTATCCCCGCAGTCTGACAGTAAAAGGGAATATTCTGTATAATTGACAAATACCAACTTATACCATCAAACACTGCGGCATCATACAGGGGAATTTGTGTCCGTTATTGCCACCACAATGGATCATCATGGGAGATGGGAACCAGATAATCCATACTTGCAAGCTCATTCATTTACTGAACAGGCTCGGTATTGACTTGGGGTACCTTGGGGACTTTCGGGTACGGACAGTGGTCTGCATGTACGAGGAAGGCAACCCTGGTTGGCCTGAGCGATTATTTGCATGACCAAGTCTCCATCTAGAAACGTCAGTTTGGTTGAGATATGTACATAAGCATGGTCAAGTTGTCTACAAGTCACAAGGCCAACTTACATGACCAAGTCTCCATCTAGAAATGTCAGTTTGGTTGAGATATGTGCATAAGCATGGCCAAATATCTAGACCAACTTGCATGACCATGTTGCTATCTAGAAAGATCAGTTTGGTTGAGATACTGGTATACATAACCTTGGAAAACAATACACAGGTCCCTCGATATACATAAACGTCCACGGTTAAAGATTAAATTTTCATAATTGTGCTATAATAGTTCAACTCAAAGTCAAATTTTCCCTCGACTACAATCATAATCAGTACAGCCTGCAATCTTCAAAACAAACTAATATGGTATAATTCACAATGAGACCGACATTTAAAATTACCAACATTCAAATTGTTGAATCTTACAAGTTATGTCACAGTCAGAAAATTGAAATCCGCCAAAAAGAAATGATGGTATTACATTTGAAAAATATATAATTACATTCCAACTAAATAAGTCCCATATATGAAAGCTCAGCATTTTCTACAGACACAAAAAAAAATCGAACGACGAAGATGATGTAAGATAAAACCGGGAGTGAAGTCCAACTGATTTCCTGCACATCAAGCAGCAAGTGACAAAAAGTCGTCAATGCCTGACCAAAAACACATCGCGGTGCTTTCGCTATATGCAGGAGAGGAAAAATCAATTACATCTGACAATAGGACCAATACGACCAGGAAAATAACGGAGCTCTCTGGCAGCTGCACTGACACTCAAAACACTGTGACCCACCTCCAGTCGTTTATATCTTAACCACACACACATGGCGAACACACAACTGCATGTTTAATACAAAGAACAGATTCAGGAAATCAAGAACATTACGGAGCGGCTGTATCATTTACATCATTCATGTGAAGCTTTTCCGTATGCAATCACACTGAATGAAGCCCCGTCTACCATTCACAGGCCGAGCGTTAGCAGCGCACGCTACTCAATGCAATCCCCATGCTGCACGCTACAACTTTCTATCATACGCGATTAATGAAAACACTGTGCTGGTTTTCTATTTGTTGAAATTTCAAACAATCCGGAAAAAAAAATATCAGTTGAATATATCCATTTTTAATTAAAAATCATAAAATAATATTACCATATGAACGTACAACAGTTTGTAGTACAGTTATAGATCTGGAGTTCATGCAACTAACCAATTATTGGGACGGTAAAAGTCTCGAGTAAACAAGCCTGCAGCTCAACTCTTTTAAAATAATCTCAATTAAGTTCAAAACTCTGATCTCCCTTTACAAAAGTTACATGAATGAGCAAGATTCAACGCGAAAAAAGTGCCGGCAACATGAGTTGAATGGACAGATGAGATAACGTGACGACATACCTCCATGTTCATGCCCAACAAGCCACAGCATCCTCTCTCCCCTGCACCGTTCTGACAAGTGTGCGCTACCACCAGACTCACCCACCAGCATACAGTATGCACAGTGGTTGGTGGCGACCCACCAGCTATTAACTCTCCGTGGCAGTGCGGCTCCTAGTTCGGCAGCACTGCAATACTCATGGGACACTTTCAGGCCTTGGTGTGTCCTCGTAGAGCCTTCAGAGCCACGGCAATATGCGCGAGACACACTCAGGCCTTGGTGTGTCCTCGTACAGACTTCAGAGCCACTGCAATATGCGCGAGACACGCTCGGACCTTGGTGAATCTTGTTCAGGCTCCTAGAGCCCTCCAAAGCCACTGCAGTCATTGCATGAGCTAGCATCACAATGGCTGGGAACTTATGACACTGACCAGTACGATCTGAATACAACTGTCCGCTCGCTCTATTAATACGGCTCTGAGCTGATACCCACTCCCCAGAGGATGTGGAGAAGTTCTGGCCTGGCATTCCCTCTCCACCGGACAACCATCCAGCCCATTGGCAGCAGGGCCTGATGCATGACCATAACTGGATAGACTCGTCATATAAATGATCGGCAAACAAAAGATCAACCAACTCCAACCAGCAAAGGAAACAACTATTTTCAACAATTTAGTAATTTGGCCTTCGCCAGAGAATTATCAGCGGAGCTATTTGCGATACTGTGACACGTGTTGGTGGGAATGGCCGGCTATTAAGTCTGAATGAGGAAAGGAATTAGCATGATCGATGGGTGCTTATGTGAACAAAACCCCATCCACAGATTTCTATTTCCGTTGGCAGTCATTACACCCCGGATGCAGCTTGTCAAAGAAGGGTGATGAACCCCTATCTGTCCTTTACAGCTGCAGCCCTCCCCAGCCCCTAATATGGCCTTAAATAGGTCCTTGATAGGACCATGAGAACCTGATTGCAGCCTCCCTACCACTTGACAAGCCAGCTCTATTTGTACAATTATCTCTGCATGTTCCGGGTCCCAGGGAACGTGGTCAGCTTAAATCCACAACTGGTCATTGTGGTTAAGTGGAGCCTCCAATTGATGCAGTAATAGGGGATTAGCTTACCAAACGCTGGTTCCAAATAATGTTCTACATTGTTACAAAATTATCCTAAACTTGACATGTTGCTGGCGGTCATTAGAGCCTAGGATTTGATTAGAAACGAAATAGGAATGCTTCTAATGAGCAGTTATGAGGGCGAGCTGTACCGCTGACATCCATGCATACTCCCGCTTACTGAATTAGCCGCGCGTGTTTAGCTCGTACTGTCTGCTGATGGCGTTATATCATTGTCAGTGTGGTCTTGTCAATCACCAGTCTTGTACATGTGATGGATGCTAGTCCCGAAAAAACTGGGTTATGTCAACTCATAGAATGCGTCAATATCCCAGTCTGTGCACAGAGGTAGTATTACTGATCCAACAAATGCAGGGTTAGATAATGGACAAAAAAATGCCAAGTCTTTAAGCTAAAACAATACGACTGCTTGTTAAACATCTAGAACAGATGCTACAGAATTGAATGTAGATCGAAAGTCAATGCATTAAAAGTTAAAGTGCCACTTTAAATTGAGCATTACTAAATAAATATGCAAACACAGATTCCATTAAGAACAAACAATGTACATGCTTCAGTATTTATAGGGTAGATAATTGCACCACTGACAGATGATGATGTCATCCCAGCATGAACACTATCCTAGACTTGATCAAACAATACGATTTAAAGAGGATGCAAGTTGAACCAGGAAACCACGTATCAGTCAGAATGCAACACGATAAATCAAAGGATAATTGGATATCAAAAGGATGTTGTACTGAAAGTATCACTACACTATAGATCATAACCCTTCTAGCACTGACAATAGGAATCTAAATAAAGCCTCAAAAGTAGCTCAATGATGTACATCTGTCTAATTATCCATCAATTCCAACCATCTATCTTTCTGCATCTCCTGCATGTATCCTCTCTCAATAAACTCTCATTACGTTTCTAAATTCCATTCACCATATCTGAAAAAGTCAATTCATGTCCACAGGCATGTAGCTAGGGGTATTTTAATGAGGATCATCTGTAACTGTGCTATGTCTATATTTTGATTAAAAAATTAAGTTAAAAATAAATCTGTGTGTCTGCATATCTGCCTATAGGCTGCTACACACACGAGTTCATGATTTAAACCTGGCCCTGAGATTAGGAAACTTTCTGAGTACAATTTCATGCTCAAGCTCAGATTTTATATGGAGATTTATGAACAAAACTAATGAAATCGTACTCAGAAAAGTTTCTTAATCTCAGCACATGGAGACCGACTCGCATGTAATTACATCGCCAGCTGAGACAGCTATCGCTAGTTACCTCCCCTCCCTGTGGGGCGTCACAGGGTCACTGCGGGACTAGGAATGTCTCCAACCACTAACACTGTGAGCGGTGGTCTTCATAAGCTAACCACAGTAACAGTCGTATTTACCTTGGCTTGTGTGTAAATGTGTTAATGTGTACAACCACTTATACTTACATTGACCACATTTCACATGTATCATGTCAAGCTAGCGTTACAACTAGCTTAACCCTCTCCCCGCTGAATTATGACACAGGCACTAATTTCTAGGGCATTTCCAGTGGCAGTTTTCGAAATAATGAAAATAATTAGGGGGTTGTTCTCCATAGGCCCAATGTTAAAGGTAGTCAAATCTGTAATTTTCAGGGGGTCACGCAGATACCTTTAACTGTTAAATTAACATTGCAGATTTTCAAATGACCCCCTATTAATTCGACCACTGAGTTACCTCCTGCATGGAGAGGGTTAACCTCCCTGCTGAATAAAATCAAAGTGTTCTATTTCTGCATGCGATCAGGTAACTTAAGTCGCCTTCAGCAGAGAGAGGGTTAAACCTCTCCCAGATATATTAGTCAGACACTGTTCTTTAACGCATCTCTAGTTGCCTTTTAGCACATACTATTTAAAATGAAAGTTGAATAGTTGGCTGATCTGGGGAATTGAGAAGGGACTATTCGAGTGTGGTTTGGAGTAAATATTGGAAATAAAAATTACAAATCAGATAAATTTGTGCACAACTATTTCTTTTAGATTTATCAATACATGCAATGGTAAATATAAGAACAAAAACACAATCTGTTACTGCCTGAACCATGGTCTGTCCCATAGTTGAGTGTTTGGCCATCACTGGGGGGCAGCAGGGCGGAGACTGGATATGACTGGGACTAATTAGGGGACATACCTTTACCTTCCTGACCTCGTAAGACATTTCCCCAATCCCACGCAGTAAATCTACGTCATGATGTCTTACAGAGAAATATTGTGTAGCGAGTACTACTAGGATATGATGGGATATTCGTCACGGCAGTAGAGTCAGACATGCTCCAGAATTATATCTATTACTCAATGATGATTAGAAATGTATTATTAATAGCAGGTTAGTTTTATAAACTAACATGCATAGCGTATGGCATGATAAGAGTTTTAAGAACAAATTAAATAACTTTGAAAATTCGAAAAATTAATAATTTCAGATATTTTACAGGGTGGTACACATATTTTTTTTTCAAGTCAGCAACATATCATTACCAGTTGTCAGTCACAATAGTTTCACTGCATATGTTATTTTCAATAATCATGCTACAGATATTCAGCTACATCCGGCCAGATTTACAACATTTACCGATTTATCCAATACAGACATACAAAGCCAATATTTCAACGACTTAACTTTTACACAAGTCGAGAACAGTAACGAACGAACATACATCCATCATAATACGTGCTCCAGGATACGGTATAAATAAATCCATATCCCGGAGTTTTCTAATCACGGCTGATGGCAAGCAGTTGCATTGAAGGAGCTCTTTACTATGTTTACCTAGGCACCCCAGGGCAGCCGTCAGTAGAAGTATGAAAGAGGAATTCAAACACAGGAAGGGGGCGACATGAAATCAGGATGTGTATGAATGTGATATGTATTATATACGCATGTCCTGTTTGGTGTGCCCACAATTATAGGAATTATCACGACATTTTTCAGAAGCCATAAGTTCTAATTATGGGAGGATTTAATTTCTCATGATGATGTAACATATATCTGAAACGAGATCAATTAACGCTGATACAATTTCACGGTCAATGAGTTATTATTCACCACCACTTCAATTTTGAAGTCAAAGCGTGTAAATAACAAGAACAAAATGGTCTCTTAAAGTTAAATAAACTTAACAACCACAAATGACAGATACACCTACTTGTTGCCGCCTAGTTGTAGCCCGCGTCCCTGATATGTGGGTACACCTCGTTATCGGATCCCAGTAATTAGCATGATTAACACATTCGGTAATTATTTGTCCCTGTGCTAGCAGGCGGAGACAATCAGGAAGTCAAGCTGTATTACAATGTGGGTCATTTCCTGGGTCACTGCAACGGTCAGGTCAAAGGTCACACATGGACTTTCAATACTGCACATGCCACATATCTAATAATAACTAAATAAGGTAATTTATATTGTAGTGAATGACAGATCGGAAATGTTATTAGCTTCCTCATCACTTTCAAATGTGTATGGAAAACCAAACAGCATGTTAAATGTTGAATAATAATTTTCTATTTTTCACGGACTAATAAAAAGTATGGTTGTTAAGAATATAACATAGTAATATCATATGGGTCACAGTAATAATAATAAGTAATAAATATAGTGCATAGGGACTAGCTACTCAATGACACTGAACACAAAATAAAATAAAATAAAATAACATTACATACACTCTCCCCAGTCCCAGTTATCAACATTACTGACGACTTTCTATAATAATAACAAACAAACTACAGGAAATATTAGTATTACTGCAGAATGGCCCTGAATTCCATTTGGATGTGGAATTAACTCCATAAACATTACAGAAAGTACACCGTTAATCTACAGAATTATGAAGTGAAAATGTGGGGGTTTTGCTGGTGAAAAATTTACGTTGAATAGTGACCGATCTGGGGAATAAAGTTTCTATTTGATTTTGTTTTGGAGTATCAAAATAGAAACCTGTCTTTACACCACACTATAACATACACACTTCCATCTGTCCTCACAACACCTACACACAGTATAGCCTACATATATCTGTCCTCACAACACCTACACACAGTATAGCCTACACAATTCCATCTGTCCTCACAACACCTACACACAGTATAGCCTACACAATTCCATCTGTCCTCACAACACATACACACAGTATAACCTACACAATTCCATCTGTCCTCACAACACCTACACACAGTATAACCTACACAATTCCATCTGTCCTCACAACACCTCTAGTCAGTACACACACTATAGCCTACATACCAGACCAGGCAGTAGGCTCACAAGACTGGAATGTGAGGAGGTATTCTGGAAGCAGGAATCACAACATCTCTAGGAGGAACAAACTGGTCCAGGCACACTGACTTAGCAGGGTCAGCTAACCAGTACAGATATAGCACACATACAACTTGATGCATACAACAGCAGATGTGGCATTTATACACTAGGTACCTCCGTTACCTGCCAATTCCTATATCCAATACCTCTCTCCTTTGACTCCTTCAACACCTTTTTAACTATTACCTCATTTAACTGCTACCACCTTCTATAACTGTTACCTCCTATTAACTATTACATCCTTTACCTGATACCCCCTTTAATGATTACCTCCTTTGTGTGATACCCCCTATAACTATTACCTTCTTTAATTGTTACCTCCTTTACCTGTCATCCATTTTAACTGTTACCTCCTTTAATTGTTACCTTAATTGTTACCTCCTTTAATTGTTACCTCCTTTACCTGCTACTCCCTTTAACTGTTATCTCCTTTAATTGTTACCTTCTTTATCTGTCATCCATTTAAACTGTTACCTCCTTTAACTGCTACCCACTTCAACTGCTACCCCATTGCCTGTAGTGTTACCTCCTTAAATTGTTACCTCCTTTATCTGCTACCTCCTTTACCTCTGCCTGCCATTTCCTTTAACTGTTACATCTTTTACCTGCTACCTAACTATGTGAACAGGACTGATATATGTCTATGAACATGGTCAATACTTAAATGTTCTTTCATAGTTCGTTCATACAACACGACCAATCAACAACGCATCCATGTTTTGAAAACGATTCATGCCTGAAAAAAAATCCAGTCTTTGAAGCCCTTAAAATAAATAAACATGGGTCTAGAAATATAGCCTGGGAGTGGGGCCAACTATGGAAATCTGAGATCGGATAACATTATTTCTATATTATATGTTAAAGCACTAGATGCACACAGTATACACACATGATAAATGCAGCAGGAATGTGTGTGATCAGGGTGTGCACAGCATACATCCTCAAATAACCATCCACTTCCATACATTCTGGGTATTATAACTACGGTAGCCCCCTATTATAACATGTCAGACAAGGAAGTATATGCCAGAGGAGTTAAGCAACCAATTTTTGGTACGTCTGTTCATAATTATATTACTGGAAATGTAACGTTCATGCTGGCCCGTTGTTATGAGGATGTATATATATTGAAGGCTGGCTGGCAACAAGGCAAGGTCTGCTAGGTCTGCAAGGTCTGGGAAGCGTATCCACCATGTCTACAGCAGTGCTGGGTCCACACAGAGACCGGGTGCCAGACCAGCTGAGATCCACGGCATCGTTTCTCAAAGCTATCAGTGTTCGGAATAATGAAAATAATGAGGGGGTCATTCTCCATAGGCCCATTGTTAAAGGTGGTAAAATCTGTAATTTTCAGCGGGTCACACAGATACCTTTAACATTGCAGATTTTCAAATGACCCCTGGACCCCGTATTAATTTGAACACTGCTATCCTATCCACTATGAGACCATAGCGCTCTCGTAAATGCACGATCCCCATGTATTAGAGATCGCTGCAGGAGTCCTTATGGTCTCGTAGTAGATATGAGAGCTTCGAGAAACCATGCCCAGTCGGCACTATCTTCATGTACAGATATGACAGCTATAGATACGCAACCCATGCAGAGCAGGCATGTGGAACTCCAACCAATAGCTGGGTCATACTCCACACGACTTGTAGCTTCATGCTGCCTTATCATATCTCATGAATGGACCTGAAAAACTTACTACTTGTGTAGCGTACTGCAGATATTTAATACACAAACGGACAAAGCCTTCCAGCCAACTGCCATGGCATGCATTGAGCATAGGACCTAACATAATGAAGCATATTATACAGCATGTATGGCGGCACTTCTATACGAGAGAGTTGCCACTGAAACCACTTCAGACTTCTATTGTATCGTCCACAGACATAAAGGGAAAATAATAACTTTAGAATTATGAGCCATTGTAGGTGTCGTCAGGCCGATTACAATCCAATGTGGTCTGACTGAACATGTTAAAAAATGCAGGAGAAATTCACGCCAGTTTCTAGAATGCACTTTCCAGTAGAAGCTCAAAGAAATTGTTCTGGAGAGAGAATAGACCCAGTACGCTTGAGTACTATTGGATTTAGATGCTGTGAATTGTAATGCTTAACATTAACATGAATTAGTGTTCTTGCATAATCACTGGATTTATGAAAAAAATTGCCATGTAAACTAAAGGTATACTAGTCAAAACGTATTCCAAGCAGCGATAGAAACTAACTTTAAAATTTACTAGCCCAAATAGTGATACAAATAACAAATGCTATGAATTTCTACTAGTCCTTAGGATACCTTTAGCATTGGGAGAAATGGCCCGGGCTAGAGGACTAGTGTTGATTTCGATCCCTGCCAAGACTTCTGGCTGAATTCAACTTGTAGTAAGTTGTATGAATAGTGGATTCATACAGAAATGTCTTGGAATATGTTTTGACTAGTACGGTATACCTTATTTATGATATTGATATTGATATTGATAGTAGGATCTGGCATGGCTAGTGTGCACATGCTGCAAAAACAAGCTGAAAAAACAGACACGCACACACGCAAACCCTAAACCCAGCGTTCTCATTTACACCTGGGTATATTGGAAACTAGCCCAAAACCTCTGTCACAGGTAATTATTTCTCTACCAAAATCCACAGTAATTTATCAAGTTTATTGGCTCAGGATGTAGATTTACGCCGAGATTATTAAGATGGAAACATGACCAACTTGCACAGGGTGACTCTGATATCGTCTAACTGCAAAATTCTCCCTGCCAGACTCCAAGACTAGAATGACAGATGTCTGGACAGAAACAATATGCTTGTTTTCTCATCGACAGGATGGGGAAAATATGAAATATTATGTAAACATGGAGGAGATGCAGTGAGCTTCAGCATGTTTAGAAACAAGACACTACACAGGGATTCCCTCGGCTTGATTTCCTAAAAATAGAACAGAATCTCATCCTACATCAGGACAGAAATAGTCCTGAGTCCCTGAATTCATCCAACGCAATCTGCTACATGTACAGGACTGTCAGAATCTGACATCTACCACATCAACATCAGACATTGTCAGAATTCACACCGGCCATATAATGTAAACCATGAAATTAATGTAAACATCGTAGTATCTGCTAGCATTATCTGTTAGCATCTCAACGGATGTTTGCTTCCGTAAACTTGATGTACGATAAAATATGGATCCGACTTCCGAGGCCGGAGCCTTGCGTACCCTATTTTCACACTATGCTGATAGGTTCTATCGCTATTTGATAGAACTTAACATGTAAATGATGGTAAAACAAAGACAGGGACAGACACAGGGACAGACACAATAAACGGTAATAACTGGATGACAACTACAAATAGTATCGATCCGGCATCAGTCTGGCTTTAAGCTAATAGTAGTAGCATGATAATCCATTGGATCTTTGTAGGAAACAGCTTTACTATAATACAACGCAAGCTTCTACCATAGTGACTGTAGACTGTAGGAAAGTTTAGGTTATCCTACAGAGATGCGCCACTTTGTAAATTGTACAGAATGGGTGAGTGAATATTGAGTTTAACGTCGCTGCAGGAATCTTTCACCCATTTGCGACGATTGTACAGAATGGGGGAGGTCATTATAACGAATGTAACCTCACTAAAATAATACATGTTCCTGGCTGGTCTGTTTTGAATAGATCCCTTACACTGGACACACATTGGGTGTCTCTGGTATGTACACCATCTGACCGTGGGATCTACAACCGTTCAACATACCTGAAGGAATTCAAAGCAAATCCTGATGTAAAAGCCTCAATGAAAACGGTAAATCCACACGGTAATCCAACCGAACCAGCGTACAGGTAGAGAGACGTACTCCAGAGAAGATGGCAAACACGGGTAAACACACGGGTAAATACACGGGTAAACGCGTCCAATGTACAACTGGGGTGAAGCTCCTCGGGTACTACTACTGGCTTATACCGAGATACTCCAAGATGAACATAGTAATAGTAGTACGAGCTAGTGAGTAGCAGTCGGTAGTACTAAGCAGGACAGCCTGCTGCGGGCGTGATTCACCTGTTGACGTACTACCTACCACCATACCTATACTATTCTAAGACACCGCACCTAGGGTTCCTCATACCGGCATTACTCACAGCTAGCACTGGGCCTCCTCAGACTCCAGGCTATCTGTCAACATGGCACCTTGGCAGTACAGGGAGGGAGGAGGGAGGAGTTGTAGATGATACTTATTACCTACGCTAGGCAGGGAGAGGTTGTAGACGATACCTACGCTAAGCAGGGAGAGGTTGTAGACGATACCTACATATCCTGGGTATCATTTCTTGAAGCTCTCATATCTACTACGAGACCATAAGGACTCTCGTAGCTATCTCAAATACATGGGGACTTACTATGGTCTCGTAGTGGATATGAGAGCTTCAAGAAACGATACCCTGGGGTTTATTATACATGGGTCATGAGCAGATTGGAACTGAAGCTATACTCTCAGATAGTTTCTGTGTCTGTTCAGTGTATTTCGAGCCAGTTTCATCATGTTATTGGCATGTCATGTTCCGATCTACGGACACCCAGATGAAGAAAATGGAGTCTACAGCATGGAGAGGGTTAAACATGGGTCATGAGTGGATTGGAACTGAAGCAATACTTTCTGTCTCAGTTCAGTGTATTTCAAGTTATGTCATGTTATGATCCACGCACCCAAGATGAAGAAAATGGACTCTACACATATTTCAAGCTCGGGGCATGGATACTTCATGGGATGGGGTCAGTGAATGAGTGATTTGAAGTCTTAATGTCATTTTGAGATTTTCACCGATAAGTGACGAGAAAACATTTGATGGATCTTCTTTCAAGTTTAAGCAGGTGCAAGGTGCAGGTATAGACAGTTAGCTAAGAGCTGAAGACAACTTTCGGAAACAAGCGACCAATTTGTACGGATTGATCTAATTATATGCACTGGCTAGGCGCCATTACGTGTCTGACTACTAGAACTCGTGGTTACATTTAGCCATATTCCACCATCGTCATTACTCTCCTATTGAGCTAAGTTACCCACTAAGTTGCCAACTAAGTTACCAATTAAGTTACCAAGTTTCTGCTACAAGTTAATTAGTGCACTCTGTCGTAGCCAGAATACAGCACACAAAGAAACCTGCGAACATGAATAGAATTAGTAATAGTACACCGAGACATGCCGTTTAGTTTATAATCGTTTACCACACAACGTGATGTAGCTAGTTTTAGCAATGATAGAACACCAGACTAACACTACCGATTACTATTTGTGACAGACATTTTACATGGTTTTTTATGGTAAATACTTTAGCATTTAAAACCTGATGTATGACTGAATAAATGGCGTGATTACTGTAATATATTCTATTGCAGAAATATTTGCTAGTTTATTTAAGTATGGTATTACAATAATTCGGATACGGTTCTTTATGAAAATACATACTTTATCTAATTATGAGGACTTCTAGAGATAAAATATTGCAATTAGTATCATGGTATTTTACATCAGTGTTCGAAATAAAGAAAATAATAAGGGGATCATTCTCTATAGGCCCAATGTTAATGGTGGTCAAATCTGTACTGTTCAGGAAGTCACACAGATATCTTTAACATTGCAGATTTTCAAATGACCCCCAGACCTTCTGTATACTGTACATCATTATGGGGACCACCACTATCACAAAATGCTGTCCGTTGCATCGATCCAATAGTATTAACAGTATTACTCCTGTCTCTATTACTGGTTGTTATGAAACAAAGGCAATAATAACTGTAAGATGTATTCACATCACTGCATTGCATAATTTCCCACACACAGAGAAGATACTGATATATATCTAGGCAGGATTCACACTCTGAACTTTCTGGTTTGTACTATCAACTGACCTATCATCATACCTGATCATGCCCTTTGACTTAATAGTTACAACCCTCGCCCCGAGCTGGAGTAGGCACAGGCACTGTATTTGCAGAGCTCTAGTAATACTAGTATGCCTGACATACAGGGGCAAGTTAAATTGCATTGCGGGCAAAGCATTTTTGTTATCATATCTGTTATCATATCTGTTATCATATCTGTTATCATATCTGTTATCATATCTATTATCATATCTAATATCTATAGCACCGTTGGTGCCTTTGCAACATGTCCTGACTAGCCCTGCAGGCAAGTAATTCAGAATGTTAGTCTGGAGCCTTGTTTGTATCGCTCTTTAGGGCACCGCCTATTGCCTCCAGCAGAAAATATGTTAAAAATAAATACTACAGGGTTGTTGGACATGATATGGGGTCAGATGCTTGATTTTCAACAACTAATCAAACTGTTCCAACAATAAAATTATAAAACTAGGTTAAATATACACCAAGCAAACTATGTGCAACTTTGTGCACTGAATGCACATTCTGCACAATAGCCAACAAGCGATTACAAAGTGTTTAACTAACCACGTGCAGTCAGCACCGTGCAAGGAATGTTAATGACTAGTTATTCCTATATTACTGTCCAGGACTAAGCCAGCTGACGTCTCCTGCCTGGATACAACACGCTGCTTAATTGTCGTGGAGACATTCCTTTGGAAAGAACACGTAAATCAGGGGGAATGGGGGGTCCATGGGGGGGTGGGTGAAGGTGGGGGGGTGGAGGGTGATTGTGTTGGGGGGAGGGTGAATGATATGGGTTGGATTAAATCAGTTAATAATTAGTTACAAGCTTAATATATCCAAAGATTCTATCATGTGGCAGTGTTCAAAACTCATTAATAAATGTAATGTATCGAGCCCATAAATTTAATTATAAAAAGTTAAAACAAAATTTACAAAAATATGAGTTCAGGATCATAATATTTTCATATCATATTTATTTCTACATTGTCTGATAAATACAGACACATAAACATATTATTCATACGACAGATATTTCGTCGACATATTTTCCTCATTATTAAATGTTAATTAATATGTATTTAGTTTGCCAATATCAATATCACAGAACGCGCAAGTCAAAGCACAAAATAAACTCAATATATTATATTTTTTTAAATAACCCCTCCACCTCCAAAATCAACTACACAATTTTAAAAAAATATAGTGCAACAAAACCATCATCATCAGCTTAAACGAAAACAACCATGCACAAGAACCCAGGATATAAAAACAGGACTGCATGTAGGGCATCGTTGACAGCTGGAAATAGGGCGACATATGGGACAGTTCCATTATCAGTGCTGTACTTGGAATAATTTATTTCTAACTGATATAGAGTAATCAATGATGGCAAGACAAGAGTGGGTGGGTTGGAAATCAACTGATATCGTCAGACAGACAATGCCAAAGGAGATCGATACGAATGCAGTTATTGGTTGAGCATTATCCTATATCGGTCTTCTTAATTACTGGTTGTATGACCAAGATTGACAGTTAACGACATGTATATAATTTGTCTTCTTGTTTACCAGTCACAGTGACTACCGTTATCAATGAATCTCGTTAACAGTTAGGACTGATAGAGTAGATTTGGTGATCTCGATGACAAGCGCGAGCCGTGACTAGACTTGACAGAGTCCCTGACCCCAGCTGACCCCCAGGTAGATGTTGTCACACCTGACTGGACAGGTACACACCGCTTAACGAGGTGTGAAAATAGATCTCTGGTTTATCTGATCTCCACCACACTTCCAAGCTGTCTTTGAATAACGTGAAAATGACTTTCAGGCTTTACGGCCGAGCCATGATGACATACGAACTTGCTCTGCAGTAAAACCACCAATGAGGTGAAATAATAATAATAATAATAATAACAATAATACTCATACGTATTTTCATCAATACCGTTATGTTGGTCTATTTATATGGTATTAACCTTCTCCTTCATGAATAAAATCAAAGTGTTCTATTTCTGCATGTGATTGGGCAACTTAAGTCGCCTTCAGCAGGGAGAGGGTTAAGACAAGATCTACATACTATCAGTCAAGATCCACACACTATCACACACGATTTAATGATATTGTAATATTTATATTGAGGCATACATGGCAATGTTAGAAATTTAGAAAATAATAAGGAGGTCATTCTCCATAGGCCAAATGTTAATGGTGATCAAATCTGTAATTTTCAGGGGGTCCCATATAGATTCCTTTACCATTGCAGATTTTTAAATGACCACCAGGACCGCCTCTATTTCAAACACTACAAGGGTAACTATTCCACACAAACATATTGGTCTTAGACTCTTAGATGTAACCTTTCCTAACTGTGCACAATGACTATCTGGTGTTTGTGTTCCTGTGCCTATGTTTGTGTACACCCAGCTTCATCCAGCTCCACAATGACTTCTCCCACCCAGCGACATTCAATCATCTGCCAGCATTTGTAGCATATATACCACGCCAGGGCTGCATTCAGGCTGCTATACATTTCACTACAATACTTTACTTTTCTACAAAGTAGTGGCTCACTGAACGATTTTGTATGAAAATCGCAGGAAATCTGTTTGCGCATGCATGCAGTCCATTCCATTTATGCTTTGGATTTTTCTACTATTTCCTACAAAATACTACGGGCTCATAAGCCGAAGTAGAAAGTAGTGCTATGTAGTATTACCATGTGTTGGCTGAACGACTACTGTAGCGCTATGTAGCACTTTGTAGTGATAGGTATTGCAGCCTGAACACAGCCCTGATAATGTCCTGGAATAATCACTTCAGCTTGTATATTTTCATAGAATATATTCCAGATAGGATGTGCAATATTATTTCAGGATCGAATGAAAATCGTAGTCATAACAAGAGATGAAAGTATCCGGATATATTACATCAGATTAATTTTGTTTATTTTCGTACCAAAAATAACTTGTTTGATGTAGCTTGAAAAAAACAACCATAGTATTGGCTAGGTAGTTAGTTGTGTAGAATCTGATAGTGCCAGTTTGGTTTATAGACTTTAGTGTGTCTGGAAAACTGCAGATATCAGGATTCCATTTAGCCATACAGTCTTTGGTATCTTATGTATTAGTGGGGAGGAAGAGACAGAGTAAGAGAAAAAGGAAGAAAACGAGAGAGTAAGAGAACAGTGGACATTTAAGTGTTAATACATGTAGAAGATCGCAGATGTAGAATGTTATTGGTTTGGTTTGGCAGAAACCAATCACTGTAGATGGTTGATGGACAGACTACAATCATTGGTATCAGTGTACATCTCGGATTAATCAGTTATCAGTAATCAGACCAACCATTCCATGAAGAATACACAAGACGTTTTTTTTTATATCCAGAGATTTTTAACTCTTGCAATTCCATCTGCCTCCCTTCACCTCCATCTCACTAAGAAACATTAGAACACGTAGCAATCTGGAATCCGAGTTAACACCAGCGAGATCTCCTGCCACAACATGTCTCACGGGAACACCTTGCAATGGATAGTGTGCTGGTATAAGTTTCCACACACTCCAATAATAATAATGTGTGTATGTATATTACGCCAAGACCATGATCGGGAACTTGCTCATAGCACTATATTATTAACCTAGTCAATGGATCAATGTGCACTCATTTCACCTTCTCAACTCCCTCGGGATCATACAACCCAAGCTGCCAGTTAAGGCACTAGCAGGTTTACATTCACAATTCCATATCCTGCCGGGTACCCATTCACAGCTGGGTGGCCTGGAGCAATGTGGATTTAAGCACTTCGCTCAAGTGCTACACAATGGTATGAGCGTGATGGCTTGATTGCCAAAAGAATATTAACAACACAACTCACCGGAATCGAAGGTTCCGGTTCCGGTGGAACATCCATGCCCATTGGGTCCAGTGGCTGCTGTGATTCCGTCAGGACAACAGCCGTGGGTGGAAACGGAACAGTGACCTCTGCAGCCGTGGCCATGGGGTCCCGAGGCTGGGGTGACTCCGTCCGGACAGCACCCGTACCGTGACCTCTGACACAATGCCGCGACAACCCCGTGACAGCCCTCTTGGTTCGGTCCCGATGCCGCCATCTGGCCATCCGGACAGCAGCCGTGTTCACTGGTTCCGCAGTCGATGGAGACGATGGTGTTGTCTGGAAATGCATGGCACAGTGGAATTTTATTATTTTAACTTATCTTTGTATTGTTGTTTAGAGCTGCTTTCTAGAATCTTCCACTAATATCACGACTTGTCAGTTTAGGGCAGGAGGAAACCCGCAACATCTGTAGTGCTGAATTATTACAGTAAACCTGTGAGCAGTGGCTGGTACTGACTGACCAATGATGATATCTGCATTGCCACTCTGCAGATAGCACATCCTATCAATATCACGTAAGAACTCGGGACCTTTGCCTCCGAAGTCCAAACATTCTACCACTACTCTACCACTACTCTACCACTACTCTACCACTATATCTACCACTACTCTACCACTACTCTACCACTACTCCACCACTACTCTACCACCCAACCCCAATTTCATACAATAATTGTTGATAAAGGTTCACAACATAGAAACGTTCAAAAATCCATAAAATGTAATTGTTTGTCTCTATATTTACAATAATTATATTCTGATGACATAAAACTTATACAAAACAAATGACAATAGATTGAAAAAGATGTACTCCTCAATGTCCAAATAGTTTTCAAAGAAATTCACGACTAGTAGCCATATATCCAAGCTACTGATCTGGATAAAAAGATGTCCAGAATAACTGCTCAAATGTGCTTTGGGGAAATTGGTGGACAAGGATCATCCATACACTTCACTATGTAAATATACTGAAAGACTATGAAAACGCACCACTTAATTTTGGGGGATATGATTGGTTTCCAGTCATTAATTAATTTGG
>JAVCKZ010071612.1:0-27581 GCA_034780755.1 Lepetodrilus elevatus
CTCAGTCTCTCTCTCTCTCTCTCTCTCTCTCTCTCTCTCTCTCTCTCTCTCTCTCTCTCTCTCTCTCTCTCTCCACATGTCTGTCTCCTTCTCCCCTCTCTCTACCTGCGTCTCTGTGTCTATCTATTTACCTCACATTCTCTCATGTTCTCTCAAAACACATTGGTACCTTCCCCCATTCTCTCTCAAAACACACGGTTGTCTTCGCAATAAAGACAACTATAGTATGTATATTATATTCACATGCGGTACCAGCAGAGAGAAAAAAAGTAAGTTATTTCGATTCGGAAACCATTTCTATATGCAAAACTGTTGCAAAAGCAACTCTTGCATTTTCTTTAATTTTCAAGAGGTATGTTTTTAGAATTTTCTGTAAATTATTCATTCCCTCATTATGATCTAGAATTCAAAAGTACATTGCTGGAATTGTGAAACTGTAACCAAACTATTATACTATCGAGTTTAGATAATTGCTCATATTAGAAGTAAGTCTCGAGGAATCCAATGAAAACAGTACTAATTACCGATCTATCATATAATATTATAATTAATTCAATACGCAAAACCATGTGCACTGGTAAACCATCAACAGAATATCAGAATTATCTAGGACTTTTGATATAGACCTCCTGATCGAAGATCTACCTAACCCACGCTGCACACAAGAAGATGAATCGATTGTTAGACAGTTTAGCAGATAGTCGTGTGTTTGAAATCTTATAGAAATTAGTCAGCATATTTATTACTGAACATAATCGCCGTGCTTCCTGTGAGGGGAGCCATTCTACGTGTAATATCAGACAGCTTAGCAACTTGGAGGAATATCAGATAACCCTAGCTAGTTTGCGTGCTAGCTATGCACGAAATACGAAGCCCGTTATCAAATAGATAAAAACATCATCTCACTCGCATACCTATAACATGAATGTTGACAAATACACATGTTCATAATACGTTTTGACGAAATCCCGTGTCGGGTGTCGACGATGGTGGATGATGCGATGGAAGGAGGTGAGCCGTTGTTGAAGACGTACGCTGTGTGTCTGGAAGCAACTGGCCGTGGATAGGGTTTTGTATTGGTTGGGCGACCCTGGACACAATAGGCCTTGCTTGCCCTGCTTGGCTGCCTACATTGCTTTGCATTACGCGTTGGCTTCAGCCTTCGGTGGAGGGACAATTTGTTCCCGGTGGATCGGAGCTTGCGAGTCCCGATCACAGGGAGAGATAACAGGGCGATCTTTTACCTGCTTCGCGCCCCCTACCCGGAGAACAGCTCGCCTCGATATAATTAAAACATATCGGATTGTACGTAGCGCATGACGCTTGTCGGGGACCAAAAGCTGTGAAGGATTCTTGGAATGATATTATAAGGAAGAGTGGAGGAATATCTGGTGGTATATGGCTTAACCCGCCACGGCAGTGGGTATGCGACTGAGAGCGCGCGAGAGGGAGCAACCCTTTCCCCTCCCTCAACAGCCGTCAAACCTAGTGACGTTGTCAGTGGCAGCCAATTGCAAGCTATCAATACCCGGGAGCGTGAAAGGATTCGGTATTAATTCCGGATTTGTTTGAATTCACCGACAGCTTTAATAGAATCACTTGAACTTTGCAAGACATTTTAATTTGGACACCGTGAGTGACAGTTTATGGTGTTTGGTGTTGGAGGTGTGTTTACTCTCGCCAGGACTATCAGTCGTCTGCTACCCTGGTCTTACCCACTCTGGGTGTAAGCCTGGATGCAGGGAGGATTAATTTGGATACTTTGTCACACTTCTTCAAGTGTCGTCTGCTAGTACAAACCGGATGGATTGCAAACAGCAGACGAATGAAATCAAAGGATAAGAGGTGAGAGAACTATATCCAGCATTCATATTGTCATCACATAAACGTATGACATAATACATTCCTTCACAATACATATTACTCCAACATAATCAATGAATCTTTGGCGTGCGTGATAGATTTCTTGTCTTCCCTGATGCAGCGTAGGGTTGTATACTGAATGATCTGTATGGTATTCTTCATCTTTATTGGTTTCTCGTGTAATATAACAAGTCCAAAATCTAGACCTATGAGGGTAGGGTTGGAATGCATTTCGTTGCCGTTTAGTCCAGCATATTTAACGTAAGGTATCCCTGGTTTTGGTTCCACCTGATTTAATAGATAAAGACGTCACGACATATACAGTCGACTTATGACGGGTCACGCAACGTTTGTCGTCGACTCGTGTCGACCCCTGGCAGGAGAGCAAATGGGTGGGGTGGCGGATATCAGGTGTGGGTTCCATTGTCAGGTGGGGTAGTCGTACCATGGGTGGTGTAAAATATAGTAAAATAGAAGCTTTATGAACAACAGTGGATTACCATGGTAAGATGTAGTCTTCGTACCACGGGTGGTATAACATAGTATAAATTAGAGGCCTTATACACAACACCGGGGTTGTATTGTTAGGTGGGGTAGTCGTACACGGGTGGTGTAAAAGAAAGGAAATCTTAAGAACGACAATCTACGAGAATCTTATTCATTCTGTCCATAAATTGATGGTCACACTGTCGCTATACTCAGATCTTATGTATCTACTGATAAAATGTTATCTATTAAATAATCGATGGCATGTGATTAGAATATTATAATATTGTAGTGTTATGCATAGGTCAATAGACTTACATTTTGTAATGTACATAATTCCTAACGTATCGATCATGCAAGTAAAATACTACACCTCGAACCAGCATAAGCGACGTATATATGATAGCGCACAAGACACACAGAACACAACACATGCACATTCATCATTCAATGGTCGGACACAGGCTTATCGACTACACATTCACTTATTAGTAAAACATCTTTATATCTACATGGAAAACACGTAAATAGTTATTGACATACTGAAACATACACTAATGCAAGCTATTAACACATCAACTGATGCTGTAAAGTAATCAAATAAATAACTTCTATGCATTAATTGACAAATAGGGTTAATTACCAATGCAAATAGAAATACTGCATAATTATCAATTATATAATTACGTAACATTTTCGTAATATTGATAAAAGAATGCAATATATGTGTTAACAAGGTTATTATCTTAGGACTAGGGCTGTTAATTACGAATTACACCTAGAAGAAATGGCAGAAGGAATTGAATTTATGCTAAACTAAATACTCTAGCATTATAAACCGATATTCAGCTCTTAAGTAATTATAAAATGAGCTAAATTAATTTCATTTGGGCATTGGCATAGTGTATTAAAAACCCCACCAGATAATGATTAAATTACGCAGTAGAACGTTGGGTACGTTTTTTAACCTGGAACGCAAGAATACGCTTTCCTATTTGTTCTTGTCGTACTATCGATCGGTAATATGTTGTCACTCTGACGTGTACAGGTGCACCATTGTTGAATGTACAGGTATTAGGTATTTAAGAGTACCCCACAAATTGCTAGGTATAAGTGGGCGTGGTCGAACCCAGTACCCCGGGGTTACAATTAGGGGGTGTGTAGCAACATTGAATCTGTCCCGTGTCACCGGCGCTCACAACAAGGAACAGGCGGACGACAGCGAACAGACGACAATTACGATCTGCCGTCTGCTATCCGGGTTTTATCTAGAATTCCTATACAGTAGATAGAATCGAAAGACGAAACCTAACCTGAATGTCTAATTTGTAAGACAAATATTAATATAACGGACATACAATCATTATCCAACCAATATATGTAAGGTAGCACGTGCGTATTTCTGGAGTCATATTGTTTGGTTAGGAATTAATTTCAAGATTAATACTAGAATATTATCTTTAAAAATAGAGGAATTATTGTATCTCCATTTTGGGTTTGTTTCCAGTATTGCTTACATTTTATAACTACTATACTTTAACGTGTTTAGATACAAACAGTGAACCTTTCTTACAACGTTAAGCCTCGTGGTTGCTGAATTGTTATGTGATACCATATCGGATACGACCTCTTTCTCGTAGCCTTGGGTGTGTTAATTAATCCCTTTAAAACATTTTTTCGAGAAATGAAAAGAATCCAAAGCGGGAAATACTCGGTATGTTGTCCTTGTGTTGTAAACAAGCACAGAGTAGCAGACGACACGATCTCCTGCAGTGCTAGTGGAGCGAACGCTTTTACTCAGAAAACCACTACAATCTTAATCCTGAACCCAGTCTAGTGGAAAATGGCTTGTCCCTTCAACAATGCCCTTTCTCTCAAACCCAGAGTCCGCGCACAGTTGGAAATACCCCGGCGTTGTGCAGTGGTATCCAGCAGAGAATCTTTGTGAACCCCCCTCCTAGTAAACTAGTGGAATCTCGGGGTGTTATTGTGCTTTACGATAATCGTTACGGCTCTGTGCTAGGCTCAGCTATCCCCCATCAAGACTGTCCGGACAAAACGGCTGTCATTAAATCAGAGAGTGTGTGGATATTCAAGGAATGTTTATGTTCATACTTATATTAATTTGTAGTGGACAAATGATGGTGTTTTGCTATTATCTTCCCTGATAGGTGTGTCCACACGACACAGCTTGGGCGTAATTGAAAGTACAATCCTTTAATGTTTATACGCCATGTACGTACATTTCTTTAAGATGCTCGTACTAGTACCGTTTTGGAGTTCTTAGAAGTCTGTGATATCCTCAGGAACTATGCCACTGGCGGACGCTCAAACGATGTTAACAGTTGCGAGCATAATTCAATCGTTCATTACTAGGAATATTAGAAAAAGCTGTATTTACAAATCATTTAACCCCCATTTCCCACTTCATTTCCCTATTACTCGCTATAAATCTCTCTATTACTCGCTATAAATCTCTCTTTATCTATCTATTCGTCTGGCTAGTCTGTTTCAATTTAATTTGTCCGTGTATGCATTTCATAACATACTGTCACCAGACTTACGAAGAAAAAATATTTTATCTTATATTCTTTTTTTTAATGCCATTTTCTTTGACCTCCGAATTCCAATGCCTCGTTATCACGTATACGCTCTCGTTATTTTCATTCTCAGAGGGTCAATAGAGATCCGTGAGGTCGCATACACGTATGTGCTATTATTTGACACTTCAAATTATCACCTTGAGCATAAAGATAACCGGGTTTCTTTTATTCATTTACAAGATGTCGAAGAAAACGTATCTGACAGATTATCCTTGCCTTAATCTTGTTACACCTGCCACAAATCCCGTCAACTGCCGCAAGAGAAAGTAGTTCAAGAACGTGGAGTGTTTATGTCAATCTCATACTTTGTTACCCCATCCAGGTTTAACAATGGTCTCTGTTGATTGTCAGCGTGTTTGGAAGATCGAATTTCGCGCCATGCGGCAGTCCAGACGTGGCAGAAGACAGGCTTGAAATGTTCGTCTGCTCCTTGACACAAAGAAGCAGACGGCATCATTCGGAAAAGAAACTTCACACTAAACCGTCTTCCTACACACAGGGACATGTATGTTCGCTTTGGTATCGGAGGACGTTAGTTCTTTTCTCTCCTCTCTTCTGCCAGCCCAACGCGGGAATTCTAACTCGATCAGGAGCCAAAAAATATGTGCGGTGTGCTATTCTATCAGCTCAGCTATCGTCTGCCCCAGTCTCTGACAAGTAGACAAATTATTTCTTCTAGGTGAGACTTCTCACTGCGAGTGTTGCACGCCCTCGAGGGGGGATACACTATACCGAATTGAAGCCTAAGGATCGCAACCGCCCACCGCTGTATCAGGAAATGGTCGGCAGGTTTCCCTTCTAACTTCGCGTACATTCACTAGCGAACTTGATATTACTCCAGCGTTACATAAAGCAATATTTAACCCCAGATGTACAGTTTTAGCGTAACACGAATTCCTGTCGATAATATCGGTCAGACGATCTGCCCGCGCCTCGCTTCTCAGTTGCCCCTCGGAGATTTTCCCTGACAAGAGGATTGAATCATAGCTTCATTTCTTTTGTTCTAATTTGTCAGTTCCTGGAGTTGGTCTCCAGTCCAATGCTACGGGACAGTGGCTGCTAAGCGAGATGGAACGGGAACTTCCCGTGTAGCTGACTATAGCCGGCCACCTATAACGACAATAGCATGTGCCTTCACTGCCGGCTAGTATTTCCCGTTATGTTGAAGCGTCCCACTTGGGTTAGGTTCGCGATCGGTACCGCACATTCAAGGAGGTATGTAAATAGCAAAGCCAGATTGTTTCTCGCCTGCCATGTGCGCGCAAGATGGAGTTGCCAACACGGGGCCTAATTAGCACCAGGGCATACCCAAACCATCAGCATCCCCACACCTCTAACCTGGCTTTGGTGATCCACGATACCACCTCTCCACTGGATATTTGGCGAAGTGGGAACCTGGACCTCTGGGCACGAAACGCGGATCCACCCAGACCAGGTGCAAAACTAGGATCCTCTCACCCCGCGATCTGACTCTCCACTCTCTGGTGAGCACAAACACCTCGGATGCGGTCTGGAATATCTATCTGTAAAGGAGCAGGGAAGATAAGGAAAGTGCCACCTTTACGTAGGATGTGATGGAAACTGAGCCGTGTGTGAGCGAGACGAACTCCGAGCAACACATGTCGAGCAGCTCGCTTCTCTCTTTCCCTGCTATACCAAGTTTTCCTGTGAAAATAAAGCTCGCATAGTTTACAATGTCTGCCACCAATTAATTAAAGCCTTCCTGGCACCTCTGGGTGAGGAGAAATCGCGTCCCGGAGTTACCGACCGAAGCTGAGGAGCTCTCGCTGCCTTCAAAATTGAAAGATCGATTGAGCAGACATCGAGACCATGATGGCTCGTTGAGCAGAAAAACGGCATCATTCCGTCACTCGTCAGCACCAGCAGACGACGTCCCCCCAATGTTGTGAGTCGGGAGGAATCTCTCCCCCTGCGTCGTCTGCTACAACATTGTCGTCTGCGCGTCGGAGGACCTGGAACACCAAAGTACGGCAGATGCAGTGAACAGTGACATATTGCTGCCATGGGGATGCCCTATCCTGTAGGAGCGTGGAAATGATAAACCTGTTTCGTCTCCAGCGGTAAGATGCCAGTCTAATTCGATCTTCAAGTATGGTTTTTATCACGTGTCGTTATAGCTCACGTTACGCCAGTAATCACTGCTTAACGTCACAAACATAGTTTGTGTACATCTAACAATACAGAAATGTTCTAATAGCTTACCCTTAACGAGTTTAACGTACAATTGATGACAAACATCTTAGACCATTGGTTAGTCTTTGACGATGACTTCAATTGGTGTCATTAGACTTCAAATGTGTGTTGTTGTCTCTACCTGCTCCACTTAACCCTTTATCCCTCCACTTCTAACACCATCAGGAACTGAGACTCACAACATATCATTTCTTCTTCTGGTAGAAGCGGTAGGCAAAACCAAAAAAAAAATAGTGTACCTTGGAGAATTGGAGATGACAGCTCCTTGCGATTAGTATTGTACACTAAGAGCCGTGAATGCACGTCTTAGTTTGTGAATGAGGGAAAGGGCTGTCACACTCTCGTAGCAAATCACCTATCAGATCCAGGAATGGTAACACTCTACGGTGTGCAGGCTGTGTTTATGTGACGTATCGAGGGATGGTATTGATATATGTCTGGAACTCGAGTACTAGCTCGGGAGGGATCCAAACACGTAAATATATATACACAACCGATCGAAAGTGTCACACATGCATTTTTGATGCAATGTTGTGAAGAATATTATCCATAGCTTTCGCTGGGAGTAAATTGAATTAGAAAACATGATACATGCGTCTGAGTCTGTTGCAAAGTGGTAAAGATAATTAAAGCTGAATGCCCTGTTATTGTGATTACTATTTCCCAATGAATTGTAAACACTCCAATCCGGAACCGGCGACTGGAAACAAGCGTGTTTGAAGTGTCCTCTGACAGTAACGCTGCTGGGACGTGTTTGAAGTGTCCTATGACAGTAACGCTGCTGGGACGTGAGGGATATTCGATCGAAGAGAATAGTTTGTCAACGGCACCTAAAAGCAAAACCTAATTTGATCTGGACGCTCGTCGAGTAGAGAGTTGAGGACTCGGTTGTACGCTCTCACTTTCTGCATGCTCAGTTGTCGTCTGCTACCGGAAGTCAACACATTTCTATCTTCTGCTTTGTTTTTCCTGATATACTATTTACGCCGTTATTTGTTTTCCTTTTTTCCTTCTGATACAGATATGGCTAAAATAATATGTTATATTAATTTAGGTAAATCTATAGAATATAAATACAGACGCGTGTGCACCAATTTAATAATATGATTAATACAATATGTATTATCAGGATCGACATAGACGTACAAACAAGACAATTTACAAGTCATACTATATACCTCATAAGAGGGTTTGTCAAACAGGATTATCATATCAAGACGTTTTATGCATAGAATATCATACTAGTGGACAACCTAGTTATCCACAGTATCCACAACCCTAAGCATTGGGTCTACCGTCTATATCCCTATGAAATTAGTCATCCAACTTTCAGTTTACACTGATATCAACAGACCCGGATAAAGAGAAAAAATCCATCAGTTAAAACCATTTGGAATCCTTGAAGTTTAAAATAGCATTACATGTGATTGATGGGAGAGAGATAAAAAAAAGAAAACTTTGACAATCAGTAAGATTTAAGATTTACGTGATGGTAGATAGTATTACAATATTTATAAGTTTGTGACGGGAAATGTGTCCAATAAACGATATTACTCTTGTTATGAAAGCCATGTGAACCGGCTGGCTCCTGCATATGCGCGCACTGAGCTTTAACCCATTATTTCCAATCCACATTATAGTTTCTTTATATTATTTTAACAATAGCTGTTCCCGCATAAACGTGACACATTTGCAAGAAACATGTTCCCATATATACAATGCAACGCATAGCGAATGTAGAGCAGAGTAGACGAAAGTGCTCGTTTCAATTAGCTAAATGAACATGCTCGCGTTTTGTATCCGTTAAAAGAGTTAAAACGTGTGCTCGGTACGAGAAATATGGAGGCCTCATTATTGATTTTAGAAAATCTTAGGCTTAAAGTGTCAAGGGGTGATTCTAACCCTTCAATTTGACAGTGTCTGCCCGGAGTAACACACCACAGCCGTGTGAAGGTCGTGTGTGTTTTTTGTGTGTGTGATAGCCATTGTTGTTAGGGAAATAGTGGCCCCTTCATGTTAAACTATTAATGAAGGTTTTGTCGTAGAGCAAACGTGAATAAGGAGGTGTGAACTACGTCTGACGACGTGATAAACAGATGTAATTCGTATTTTATAATTATGCAAGTCGTTTAAAACTACTAGTAACAGTTAAGTTTATTATTCAAGTTATATTTTGAAATTTAAAAATTAAATACATACTTCTACATTTTCACAATGTTTTGAATCGATTCAAACGGACTCCATACCGAAAAATGTAATCATTCTTCAGGCGGATATATCTAGCAATAAGTCTTTGATTAGGTATGAGTTTGAGTAGAAGCTTATCCTCATCCTCTATATGAATCGAACACATGATCATGTAATTCACAACTGATCAAGTCGTAACGTTGAATTAGAAACGACACCATGTTTACTGATATCATTTGAGAGACGACGTTATTAATGCCGCTGGAGTCAGAGGTCGCAGTAGAACAGATTTCATATAAGCCCGTACACGAAAGCCTCACAGACATCCCTCACAAGAATCAACAACGTAAGAGATGATTGAAAAATTGGTGTTAGCGTCCCATTTTTTTCTTCTGTTCAGTGGGTTGAAAATTATACTGCTTTTGACGGTTGGGTCGATAACTCGCTCTGAGGTCGCCGTATTCCTGACATGAACAAAACGACATGCTGAGCATAAAACAAAACGCGGAGATGATACAAGAGATTGTTCAACATGGTGTGTACACCACAGCGTGTTTCGCGGGAAACACGGGAAATGCACCTACGCCTTATCTGTAAATCTGCATTCCGTTAGGGCAGGATCTACTTTCTTTCCTTCAAGAACTACCGAACGTGTCTAAATAACAATACGTTCTCGTTATCACTGACACGTGAATTAATAGAGCATAGTTACGTGTTTATTTAACGTATCTTATCTCAATCAAGGGGGCCACATGTGTAGACATCGTATTAGCTTTCCAGTCTTAACCTGATTTCCTCGTCTTTATTGTCACCGTTACAGTTTTAGTACCAAACAGCCATTTATAACCGTACGTACTTACGTTAATGCTTATATCACACCGCATACAATTTTTATCAGGATTTAGTATTTGTATACTTCTTAAAATACACTTGGTATCTCATTTCCAAATCTGTATTTAATACATCTCCAGTCGTGCTTCAAATTATGAGATATTGAAATTTCTAGACATATTACTTAATAATTCTCACTTTAAGTGTTAACGTCAACACAATTACGAACAGGTTTGGGTCTGATTTCAAAGCATTCGTGTCGTGGATTAGAATGAGGGCTTTCTAGAGTCCTGCAGTGAGTAGCTTGGAAGATAAACATGTGATTTGCTAGAGGACAGAACAAACTAATTACTACTGTGTTAATTACTCTGATGGCCGGCTGGCAGGTCCAGGCCTTCTTGACCAAATACCTCTGATGTTGGCCACAAGCCTCTGCTAAGTCTAAACCAACAGGTCTCCTCAGTAAGCGGCCAATTAGACTGCTATCACCCTGCTCGGCCTTCAGTCTCCCTCAGTCCCAGATTTCCCCAGCTGGCCGCTACCTTCCAAGTGTTTGATTTAGAAACAAATAGTCTCAATGTGACATTTGCTATATATATTCCAGTGTCAGATCTATGGAGACGGGGACATTTTAATAGCATTTCGATAATGAAAGTTTCCACCATCATTCAATGGACATTCAAAGGGACGTAACTCTACTTTATTTCTAATTTTTTGATAAATTGAAAAATTTAAAGTACAATGCTGGTATCTCGCCAACTAAGGTGCTTTTGCTGAAATATTTCTTAACCGTTTTCAATAATGATCTAATCATCACAAAAACTATGTCTTTCATGTCTACAAAAAAGTGCTATTCATCTAAAATCTGTTCTTGATTCAATATAATATATTAACGACTGAAGCTCATAATTCCAACATAAAGAACCGAATTATACTTCATAACATCCATGACACATCCACAGCTAGTGCTAAATCAACGCTCGGTCAGGGCGTATGCGATTACCAGCGTAAAGTTATACTAGGGTTCTTCATGTATAAAGCTTTAGTTATTGAGGTGCGCAACTACAAGCCGAGGCTGGTCAACGAGGTCAAGAAACCGTCTGTTTCCGGTCAGGGCCGTGTCATTATTGGCACCTGACTCTGGTTTACAGAAGGATACATACCTTATACACAGCCAAGACTAAGACCCGTCTATATATAACATCAAGACACGTGCATGTATAGACGTGGTTACCATATCCTTCTGTGTCAGCTCGACTATACGGTAACATACAGTAGACATAAATAATGTTAAAGATACCGTAGCTATAATGTGTCTAAGGTATAACTTACCAAAGGTAAATAAAAACATAATCAATTTTACCTGGTCGACTATTCGGTAACATACAGTAGACATAAATAATGTTAAATGTACCGTAGCTTTAATATAATATAAGGTATAACTTACCAAAGGGAAATAAATAAATAATCAATTCTACGTTTACATAATCCTCTTCTCAAAATATAGGTTTCAACGAAAATACAAGCATCAGAAAGACCACGTCCCATTGGTACAATACTATTTACTAAATATATCGACTATGGACTTTTTACTGTGTAATTGTACCTAACGTTTGGATGAAAGTAGCAAAAGGTGTGTGTCAGTGTTTACATACATGTAGTTTTGAGTTGTATTCAGGAGCTGGCAGGATATTCTAGTAATTCGTGCAAAGTCAAGACCTTCTGACAGAACAATTCGAAGCAGTGTTGTTTAGGATGAACATCACAAAAGGTAGAGACATCGGAGCTTTATAATACATAAACAAACTGCAACTTGATCAATTCCTTTTAGAAATGTTGAATGTAATTTCAAAGTAAAACTGCATTTTTAACATCGATCCCTATTTCCAATGTATTTTATCAAAGTGCAGTCAGGGCAGCCAGATTCTGTTGCATGTACGTGTTAGATCAACATTAGATTTGGTAAAGGCAGGGTTTAAACCTGTTACTGCATCGTGAAATGTTTGTGATTGTCCCCAACTGTCGCGGCCTCGCATCTGCATCTACACCACAAGCCTAGCGAGACAGGGGGAAATAAACCCCGGGCTGTTATCGTTTGATTTCATCGCAGTGATAAAAACACACACGGCCATTTCGCTTCCACAGTTCACACAAGCAATGCACACTGCAGAATTCTAGAACTCTGGTGTTGCAGGTTTAGCAAATTTAAAACACGTCATTTCAGCCTCCCAGTAGAAGTCTCACTCTATACTGAAACTGTGAGTTCTAACACATTGCAACTCGTGACCCAACACCGTGAGACCGCTGACTAAATCCATTCTTCAGACACTCAACAAATACGTATACAGCACCCATATACTACGTCCTTTTCAAATTGTTTTATAAAGCTTTAGAACTATCCTGCTTATAGAAACAATGTCAACTTATGAAAATACGTGTTCTAAAACCTGGGTTCAACACACTATTGAATACTCCAATTACAACCCACACCTACTGTGTTACCTCTTAACGTTTATTATCATATCTCTATCACATTTCTCGTTCCTCTTAGTCACCGCCGTAGTTCCTACCGTCATATATATGAATATGCCCCTCCCCCCACTTTCCCCCCACCCTCACGGTGCCACTACACCCACCCACCCCTGCGCCCATCTGGTAAGCATACATATAACATGTTTAGACTACGTTTTATCGCCATTGTGATGATATGCGATACCACATATAACACATTCGCTTTCCTCAAGCATTGAGCATGAAGATTTAGGGTCAGACAGCAAACTTGTTTTTGTCATTCGTGGGAGATCGATTCCGAATGTTTGCGTGGACAAAAAAAGCGGCGTTGGTATTGCTGCTAGGTGTTGCTGTTTTGATGGGAATAGACGCGAGGTATGACGTCCTGACTATTTTCTAGCCGGGTCCTGCTACCGCTGCGTCCCCACGGTGCAAGTTTGTCGAGAGGGGGCACGGAGTTTGGCAGATTCAGCACACGATAGTGAAAAGTCTCACCCTTTCCCCAGCTTAACTCAGGTGAGAGATTTGGGCCACTCAAGGCCCCCGATGTGTTGTGAGCAGACGACAACCTAAGCACAAAGCTCGAGATATTTTCGCGTGAATGTGTTGTCCTATCGTGCTGAGGGGGGTAAATTTTGCCCTGTCAATATTAGTATGGCTTTGATAACACAAATTGATTGATTCAACACGAGCTGGTCTGCATCAGCTGGGGAGTCGCTGGCTGGTCTTAGAGGGGGACTCACCTGGCCGCATACCTCGCCATACCTTGCTCGCTCGCACAGGAAGGAAGAATCTCGGGGAAAATTAACAGAAAATAGCCCTCCAAAGTGAAAGGGCAACACCACGACCTTCACACTTCACTGCTATCAGATTCTGGTCTGTGTACGTTTAGCAGAACCTCTCCCCATGCAGCGAGTCCACACTCGCCCTTCATCTGTCCCAAGTTGGTGAAAGGACTTCACACGCAACCACTTTCCTTCACCAGATTCCTGGTAGCGCCCTGAGTGCAACATCTCACATCCGGCTTTCAGTCAGTCTTAGGACTTCACAAGTCATCAGCAACTCGGCAGATGTCCACGCACGTGTTTCGCGACTCGTATGCAACAATCATCGCTTCATCCTCTTCCCCTATGTGCAATATTGTCATGTAATTCCCGTCCTCCTGTGCAATATTCCAGTCTTACATTCTCGTTCATGCACTCTTACACGGACCCTCTTACACACCCTACGTTAACCAGTCTTGTGTAGTCAGACATACAGGCGCACATTGCAATACAGTGGTGCTATCATAGACATATAGCTAAGTACTAATAATATAGTAAATACGTTATAGACGTTTGCTATGGCTGCGTCTTTGTCCTATCTAAAGGGGCTGGCTACCCCCATACCGTACTGAGTCCCTTGGCCTTTGAAAAACACAGTCATATTAGTTAAGCAAATATTCCCCAGTAGCTGTGTTTCACTACCTCGTCGTAAGCTATCACATATCAGAACTTCTCAACATTAGGCTAGAGCAAACGAGACATATACTGCTGTCAATAGTGTCATAACCAAATGACGTTATACTGTCATAACCAAATGACGTTATACTGTCATAACCAAATGACGTTAAGTATTATTTTAAAGATGCAATATATGTTTCTATCATTGGGGAATGGTTTTATTCACGACACCGTAAGCTAACGAGATGTTATAAAAACGTTGGCCGATGGTTCTAGTCTGGGCTGTCGCCTCGACCAGGTCTTGACCAGCGAGAGTGACCAGAAGGTGGACCAATGTTTATCTTTCGACCACTGTTGGCCCATTCCAAGCAGGGCAACACGTTTTCCTGTCGTTGTTTCCGTTTGCCAGAGATTATCAAATAAGTCACACATCACTTGATATTGACTGTGTGCTCGTTGTTTTCTTACCTCTGACTTTTGGCAAACTTTGACGAGGATAGAGAAATTACGCACTTAAATTGTTTTTTGAAGGACATTGGGATTTAAAATTGTGTTTGGGGAATAATTCAGTACCCGTTGGACTTCTCATTCAACGTCATTAGTCTTCAGGATAGCATGCAATTCTCTTTCGACTACTAGTATTCACATTATCGGCTAAGTTCCCTATATCCTGTTGTCTCTTACCGAAACACACAGTCAATATACGAATAACAAAGTGTACACGTTTCATATTATGTCCTGTTTAGCTTTCCAAATATCTTGTTTTCATATTTCAAGTCTTAATACCGAACCGCCCATTTTGCGCCTGGATGTCTTTTCAAACACCTCTGTTTTATGATCCTATCCCCAGGCTCTGTTTCCACTGCCTGCCAATCTGGAAGTGTGACAATAGTCGCCAAACAATTTGAAAATCTTTCATATCTACAGGGAATGTAGGTGTTAATAATCTGGTCAAAGGTATTCCGCACGAATGGCCAAGTTTTCAGATTGGTTCAATGACTGAGAGAGGAGATTTCAATTCTAAGCCGCTTTCAGTACGTACACGATTTACGCAGTTTTAATGAGATTGATCCAAAACAGGTATTGGAGCCACGCATGTGTCCTCCGTGTTGTGTTCGGGGTTCTGAGACCAAGACTAGAATCGCTTTGATCTCAGTAATTGAAGAAAGAAGGAACATTGTACTAGAGTTAGAAGAACATTTTCACGCTTGGAAGGCGCCTAGTTGATGTTTGTGTCCAAGCTCACTACCTATTCACCTTCCTCTCCCTCCCCCTGCTCATCGTCCTCCCCCTCCCCACACATCACCACCAGGTGTGTAACCCTCAGGCACTAGGCAAATTGAAGCTCGGAGTTATTTGCCTTCAACATGCATCGACATTTACCACGTAAAACCTACCAATAACGTACTGCTGGAGAATTACGAGTTGCTGTTGATGAAACACACGTGGTCAGCGTTATACACTTTAATTGCTTTTCTCGAGTTCTTGCCCAATTTGCTCTGATTGTATGGCAGGGATATAGTATTAAAATATCCACATTTCTCCGCTCTTCGTATGAAGGTTTCAGGGGCTATTTTATTGAATGTTATTAATATTTTACTTCTTTCGGTCCATGTTATGTTATATGTGGTGCAGAAGTTCGAGAAGGGAATTAAACGGGCGTGTATGTCAGTAATACAACAAACTTGATCTCTGTGCATAAAACAGAAGCAACTCCAGTTCTCCTTCAACGTGTTCAAGAACCTCTCGAGATTTCGACACGAGTGTGTTCAGGTTTCACAAATTACGACATCATATTTGCTTTGATACAAAGTTACCAGAAACTTAACAATTTCCTACAACAACCATACAACTTACCATGCATTTATCTATCGATGTATCTACCCTCCAGAACTGCCTATCGATGTTTAGTATGATCGTGCGAAGCAATTACGTATTGTCTGCTTACTACTTGCTAGGAACTATCAAGCTAACGACGGTATTTATGTCCGAATCTGCTAATTAGCTTGATCTACCCACAGCCGATTGAGTAAGCAATTATTTCACTACCTACATAACTCTGTGAGCGGTCGACGTTCAACTGAGATGACATAATCGTTAAAGGCCTTAGGTTCACTCGTGTGGAACAAGGGCCATTATTCTCGCTTCAATCATTTCTACTTCCATTACACAAGAGTGGCACTTAGCCTTACGTCACTCACGTATCACGTGACATACGTGACAGTTAGCCCCGCCCCTTTTTCATGTCAATTACCATCCCGCGGGGCTCATTGATTATGGTTAATTCCGTTACGTCACTGCAGTGTTCCTATAAGAGGCCTACACATTAAAACACGTGTGTTAATGGCCGATTATTTCAATTTAACAAATCCCATATTTCAGCACACGGAAATGAGCTTAGCCTTTCATCCAGGCAATTGAAAGCGCAGAGATGCATTAATTTTTGGGAATGTTTTTGCAACATCTAATGGAAACTTGCAAGGGAGGCCGTAACGAGAAACAATGGTACAAGAGATCGCGTTTTACGCAGTAATTGAAAATCTATATGTTGAAAGAAAGTTTTATAGCAACCATACAGTGCAGTAGAGCGAACCAAGGGAAGACCACACTACGATTGTTTTCTTTCGAGTTCAGCTGACGGCCGAGCGGACAAGGGGTTCAGTTAGCTCTGTCCAGAATGTCTCTCATGTTTACACAGTTGCCTGCCCAACCGCCGGCTAACCAACCAGGTGCCTATTTACTTGAGTTTTCGCGCCGCGAGAAAACTTGACGAGTATTTGAACATGGCTTACGTGCGAAATTGAAAGATTACAACCCGTCCCACGAAGCCCCGCGACAAGGCAGTGTGAAAGAGTTTGAAGTCCGCGAGTACAAAGTTGGCTGAAAACCCCGAGCAAAATGTCACAGTTTTCGCGCATGCGTGTGAATCCCAAGACCCATGAAAAGCGATGGCTCGGATACGTTGAACGAAATCGCGTTAACTCTCGTCTCACTGCGAAGAGATTAAGAATCGAATGTGTAAGCATTTGTGTAAACGGACCACTTACAAAAATAATATCGACTTTGTCGTTATGTAAGGGGTAATTTGGAATGTGACGTAAACAGACGTTACCGTATGAATTCACGTGTGCTTGCAATAAGAGCATGCAATATTTTTTTCTCATGTTTGATTCAATATACAAACAGCATATTATTTTCAAATGTTCCTTTACCACATTGAAGAAAAAGCAACTGGCGAAGTTTACTGCGACAAATGGTTGATTAAAAAAATAGCCCCTCCCTTTACGGTGCCTAACTTCTAGGTATTTACAGACGTTAAGGCAATGCCCACGTACACACCCTATCATTCACACTGTTTATGTAACGATGACACACGATTGCTGATTAACTTTTAACGAACACAATCTCACTCTTGGAACATTTCTTCACCCTTGTAATGGAATCAGACGATCATTATGTCGGCGGAAGATAAGAAATATCGGTATGGGAGTAGAGACCTCGCCTCTCCGAGTTGGGGGTCAAGTCTGTATCATCAATTCAAGGTAATACCACCTCAGTTATCTCCCTCTCGTCTCAAATTAGGCACAAGCGTCTGACATTCCGGCATCATCTCGACCAGGCATGTCTCCGTCCTACACGTGAGTCTCCGTCCAGAACGCCACTGAGATCAACAAAGCTCAGCCACGAACGTGGAGAATCAAGCATTTTTAATATTCCATATATCTCCATTACGCCACAACCCTCACACGTCCTTGCAGGAGTTAATGCGAACTGCAAACAGGGTTTAACATACCGAAAGGTCAATGTGTAAAATCGGTATCCCTCTTTTGTCAAATTATCGGAGCCATCAGCGGAGCCATTTCAGAAAGGATGGATATAAATCATATCGGTCCCATGCAACGCTGCTGGTTGAAGGCTTCCCAGGTTGTAACAAGAGCTACGATGCCGTGTTATGTCGTATCATATTGGGGGATGCCTGGCATTAGCTCTCAGATGAAGGCCGATATCGCAATCTCTGGATCCAATGCTTAGGTGATGCCTCGCTTGCAAGAGTTCTTTCAGGGAGGGCAGAAGGAGGGCTAGGGTTTGTGGCAAACACGCAGTTCCAGTGTAAGAACAGCAGATAAAGGCGGGGAAATAGCACGTGCTATCTTGTTTGTTTATGCTTCATTAACACTTTCACTTCGTCCGTGTTTACAGTGACCCTGCACTTTATCTTTATGAAGACCTGCAATGCTACGTTACCTTTAGGATCAGGATCAAACGTGACAAACAGATCTCGACCAAGTTCATACAGAATACGTGTACATCGTTGTCTTTCTTCAATGGTATATAGGAGAGGACTGAGATAAGTGTTTTCGCTTCTGTCTAATCCTTTTGTACTTTTGTCAATAAAATATGTTGAAATCAATCAATGGTATATAGTCCAACTGAGTGATAGGACACTGTGAGCAAAAGTCATTTGACTTCATTTAAGTTAGATACGAAATAGCGAAGACTTAGTAAAGGACAAGTTAATGTAGGCCTACATGCAGTTTCGAGAGTAGTTGTCTGGTACCTTGTTGGATGTGTATAACTATATTTATTCACTTCCTCTCTTCCTTGCCCTCTACATCCCGTCACTCTACATCCATTCCCCCTCTCTCTACCTTCATTATCTTGCCCTGTCTCTCCCCTCTCCTCTCTCCCTATCCTTCTCTCTATCTATCTACATCCTCTCTATCTACCTCTCTCTCACACACAATCTCACTATCTCTTCTTCTCCCCTCTCTCCGTCTCTCTCCCTCTATCATATCTCTACTTCCCGTTCCATTCTCCCCTTTCTCTTCTTTTCTTTTCCCTTCCCTTCTCTTCTCTCTCCCCTCCCCCCTCTCTCTCTATATATATATATCTCTCTCTCGTTACAACGGGGGTCAGCCATCACGTGTAATCGCCGCGTCCTTCAGACGTCCCAGACTTAGCTTTGATCTCAGGAGTTGCTATATCGCCTGTCCTACATTGTAACATTAACCTTATTTCAGATGGCGGAGATAGCTTAGTCAATGACATTGAACATGTGTTTTACCTGTAAATAACATACCATGGGCTAATCATGGGTATACATTGTCATACACTGTTTTGTTGGTGGTTAATGTAGTATTTGTTACTGTGTCCTTACATATAATATCTATCAGTTTTGAAGTTCTTAACGTCTGATCATAACAGTTAAGTTGTTAACAATGCACGCGATCAGAAATGTTCGTTTCTTATCGTCTGCATGCTCGATATATCAGAGACAATATGTCAACTGTGAGGAATATGTCGGACATGATGTTTGTTTTTGAGTAATTTCTGTTTGTATAAGAACCCCAGTGGGCCATCATTGGCGGTTGTCTTGTGCTCTGTGACAGACCAGACGAACTGCAGACATAGTGCTCCTGCTTCCTCGCTTTGTCTCCAACCACGCTCGTGTATAGGCAGGCCCAGCACAGTGATAGCCAACCCTGGTGATAGCTAACCCCAGTGAGATAACATCCCACCACTGGTAACCCCATCCACAGGACGTGGTATTCTATGTCTCCTATACGCCTCTAAGTAGGCCATATCAACCATGTATCGAATAAATATCTGCGCTTACATGCAGATGCGGTACTTAAAGTATATAGGAACAGTGGCGGGTACTGAGGTGCAAGGACCAAGTATTCGTGAAGATAAAGCGATTATCATATTATGATGCGCATAACTCGGCCCCCGTGTCCTGCTACGTTACATATGCGGGTATTATACGTGACCCCATACATGCTGGTAAATGTATTAAAGTGCATAATCTGTCATGTTAGACGCTTCGGCGCTGTACGCCAGCACGCTAGACCTTCCTCCGTGAACCGTGAATGATAGAGACCAAGCCGAACATAATCCAGCCGTAACCTACAAGTTGGTAGCTGACACACTTTCTTTAAATTGGTGACAAAAGTTCACACCTTGCGGTGAATTTATGACACTTGTAATAAATTATTTAGCATGTTGGGTTTATTTTCAGAACGCCCCCGTATTAGTATTATTAGGGTCCTATGCTGGAGGTACCAATTAGGAAGGACGCAATAGTAGGTTCATGACGAGATAACAATTAGGTGCTGTCATTTTAGAAATGAGACTACAACGCTGTGGTACCTTAGCGGGTTTCACTGAACTACAGTTATCCCCCTTCCTCCGGGCAGAATGTTCTGTGCGATATGGCGTACACAATGTTATGTGAAATATTGTTTGCAGTGGTGGCAGCGAATGTACACGCTTGTACGCATGTTCTGTGTAAGAGATGCGCGGCTAGAGATTAGGATAGTTTGCTACAATTACAGGCACTGCCATATCCAGAGAGATAGTAATCATATCATTTCATTACAATCCACTAGCGTTTATTTTGGGCCCCGGTGTCAAGAGGGCTCGTTCGGCGTGTTGGGAAGTGTGAAACAATCAGTATCTGACCAATCAGTGAGTAGTTTACTCTGTTTGTTTCAAGCCCATCTTGACAGCTTGGTTGGCGATATAGGATATATCGCGCAGTAGGCGGGCACGTAGTAGGCGGAGCCAACACCTCGCCCGACAGTTGACATATCTAAGCCCCACCTCCTGACCCACATTCACCTTCTAGGCTGTCGGCTTATTCTTTCATGCACACAGTAGGCTCGGTCACTGTAGGGAGTACCGTTGCTTGAGGGAGACAATCTCGAACTTTGTTAGCTCGATGTGAACCTCAGCGATCAGACATGTAAAAAGGAAGACGGAAACGGGCAGCTTGTGTTCGGCAAGATGAGTCCTAATGATTAATGGCTGATGGAAGTTTGTGTATTCCTGTTCACAGAGCGGCAGCGCGATCCCCAGACGGAGTCGGACACGGAGCCGGGGCAGCGGCCGAGGCCCAAACCAGGCGGCCTATATGGACGGGCATGGAAGCACGGTGCTGCCTTAGCCCGCCTCCATACAACACTCTGACAACCCTGCTCCTGGTCCTCGGTCTGGCCATGATCACATCATCAGGTACGTCAACTACCATTACCTCCTTCTCACTATCTCCATTCCTTCCCATCTGACCCCGTGTTGTTGTCGTCTATACCTTGCTCGTCCCAAGCTACACAGCTCCATGAATGTTTGCTGAAGAAGTAGGTTACCCCCCATGTTGCCACCGCGGTCTGTCCAGTTGGTGTTGTGAAGTTCGACAAGGTGTTAATTTTTGGTTTTCTCATTTTTGTAATTTCAGCAGAAGGGTTCCCCAGCAACTCTGGGTGTAAGGTGGACATTTGCTGGACAAGCTACCAGAGGGCCACGGACTCGTTGCCACAGCCTCTGACGAATGAAGACCAGTGCAGTTCCTTGAGAACCTACTTAACCTGTGTGAAAACAACTGCCCGGGGTTGTCAGGGTGACATCAGATACTACAGTGTCAGGAATGGTGTTAAGAATCAGATGAAGTCCTACAACTGCACGGAATTCGGACCCACTGTGGACCCCAAGCAGCATACTCCAGTTCGGCCCACCATACCAGAGGTGTGCACTTATCAGGGAAAGAAAATATACAGACAATGTGGATTATTTGGTGATCCTCATCTCAGGACGTTTTACGACGAGTACCAAACGTGTAAAGTTCAGGGAGCCTGGCCCCTGGTGAATAATAAATACCTGACTGTCCAAGTGACCAACGATCCCGTGACTGGCCACACTGGAGCTACGGCCACTAGCAAGGTTGGTATTTAAAGCATTACACGTGCCATCTAGTACAGTACACGACAGGCAACTCACGAACTCCTCACGAGTTCCATACCTCCCTGACCAGTTTAGTGTATGGCCCCGGTGTACATCCTTACACTCATCGCTAGACCCAAAAGTGTAAACAATCCCGAGTCTTTTGTTCGCGAGAGCATACCGCACATGTCCGTTCTTACATAAAGCAGTATTGGTTAGCGTATGACATGACATGACTTAGAATGACTTCAGGGCAGGTTGGACAGTGACATTTGGAAGCATGGAGCGTTAGGAAACACGAGAACATGCAACAAAGTAGCGAGAGCTGTGTCGCGAGAGGAGCAGGCAGGCCTCTCGATCAATATGGCAGCCATGTTGGCCGAGGCTTGCAGGTCAATACTACGAGAGGCTTCATTCTGGGGAGACTGGAGTGAAAAGAGGGGCTGGTATCACAATAGGAACACGTTAGCCCGCTAGAGTAAATAGGTTTTTGGAAGGTGGTGGTGTAGCTTCTCCCTAGTATACAGTAGCTGTCTCGAAACCAGCAGAAAGCAAACAGTTGAAGTGAAGGTTACTAGACCCCCTAGCCAAAGCCTGCCTGACCCCTCTCGCCATGCTATCTACCAGTTGTCACTTGCCTAATGCATCAACCTTTCGCACCTTGGAACACTGGTGTTATGCTCGCATAGCAGCATTTAAGATATAGTGGTATGCAAATTATCTGTAATAAAAGTGCGGTTGACAGCCACAATAAAAAGTTGAAAGGCCGTGTGTGAGAGTGTGAGACTCACGAAACTTTACGAATGTATCTGGAATTAATGTACGTGCCAAACACATCATAAGAGTACAATGGCGTTACTACTGTTTTAATTCCTGATACTACAGGCTTTACCGATGCAACTACAGCTGCTTCTTATAAACTACCTCTGATACTACTACTACTACTACTACTACTACTACTACTACTACTACTACTACTACTACTACTACTACGAAAGACACTGTTAAGTTTATTATTGGTACATTACTGCTATTTCCTCAAATAATTTCTGTCGCTACTACTTCTACCACCACCACCACCACCACTACTTCCTCCCATTGTTCTTCTCATTCTACTACTACTACTACTACTACGACTAGTACTACTACTACAAGGCCATCATAAATGTTATTATTGCTACATTACTACTATTTCCAAAGATTTCATGCTACTACTACCTTCCTCCTTCTCCTCCTCCTCCTCCTCCTCCTACTACTACTACTACTATTACTACTACTACTACTACTACTACTACTACTACTACTACTACTACTACTACCACCACCACCAATACAATCACAAGCATTATTTCTATTACTGCCATTACTATTACAAAATACTCGTTGGTATTAATATTTCAACTGCTTTGTGTTGTTCTCCTCTGTTACCGTTTACACTAATGGAACATGTGGAAGTAGATCCCATTATATCTAACGGTTCCTCTTCATGTAACTGCAATAACTAACAGCTATTGAACGTCAATCACAACGTAATACGGTAATACTCTAGGACTAGATCTGTACATAATTTAATCGTCTCAATAACGGCACTAGGACGATACAGCACCGACGACACAGTTTCATCTTTCCCACCAGCGTCGAGGCCATTATCGTCAGTCACCGAGCGTTAACTGCCCATCTGATAATACCCCCTCAATCCATAGTTTACACCTATGCAATCCTGCATGGAATAAGGGCTGTTATCGCCCCCTAATTAGCCTCCGTTAACAGTGCTACCAACCGATCCATACCGGCTAATACCGCTGTAATGAAGGATGACAAGTCTCTGCTGAGCGGTATTGTTTGCCTGATGCTCGGGCTAATTTACCAATGGCTGAGGGCACTATCGCACTAAAGGTGGTCATTAGTATTTATCGCTTTCCTTGTTGTTGAAAATTGATTGCAAACTTCAGAAAATATTTGGATTTTTATTGCCTTTGATATTGTAAACAATAAAAAAAAATAGAGATTATTTTTATTTAGCTTTTTGACTTGTCAATGGAAAACTAATTCATCCAGAAGGTTATGTTATGCGTATTTTGTGAATTTGATACGTCAAGAAAATGTATATACAGACACAAACGGTATGGCGTGGGTAATGTTTAGGAGCTGTATGTTTAGCCATTGAGGGCTTAAATATGTAATTTATTTCCGAAACGAGCATGACAAGGCTAATGTTTGTTAAACTCCCCCAAGCCCGTGTTTGACATTGACTGATTGTGAAACGTTATCTCTGACATTGCAATTTCCTTAAGATTAACTTTATTGGCCTTGTTACATTTCGAAAGCCACTATCACTCTTTATAATGCACATGTTATTAATAAAAAAGACAGCATTTCACACATATGTACGTACAGACACTTGCCAACACAGTGGGCCGCTTCCTGGGGTGAATGTATGTCAACACCGATATTACATAACCCAGCACACTGCACCGTAGTGATTGGTATGTAATATAGTACTAAACATGCTAAAATATATACACTGTTTCCCACCAAGCATGCATACCATACATAATATGTCAAGCAAACATATACATTTCATGAAATCCTAGAAATTGATAAAGGCTGTATGAAATAAAATATACTAAATAGCATTGTCAATGCAAGGATATGAAAGTCAATTATGTTAGTAGCTATCAGTCAAATATGCAGACTAGTTGAAATCAGGACATCTGTCGTAGCGAGAGACCGATTCTATTGACCGTACATCCATCAGCAATTTGTTTTTACTTGTATGAAACCGCTCTCAGTCAGTATGTTGGTCTGCCTTCAACGAGTCTTAATTAATAGACTGTGTAAACAGTTACGTTGGTCCTACACATCAATCCGCTGTTAATAAGACGTCTCAATCTAGTCGATGGCTTCACCAACATCTCGTTATCTGCAATGATACACAGGCTCAATCATCATACCATTCATCATTCAATGGATACGAACTTACGAAAACAACTTTCTTGCAAAATATTAGAACGTTCAAATCGTCTAGTTCTTAATATGAACCACGTTTTGATTGTTGTTTTCATTATTGTAGTACTATCCATTATTGTTATGTCCAAGACAACATTGTGATACAGTTTTCTATTTAATTATTATTATTTTTCTTAAACATTATTAACATACTAAATCAGTATCAGTATTGAGATAAAAGAGTTGCAAAACATACCCAATTAGGATAGGTATTGAGAAAACGGGGTCAGTACCATACTAAATCAATGTCAGTATGGAGATAAAGGGTTTAACATAAAGATACAATAACACTACAGCCACGTATGTTAATACTAAACATTGCAGAAAGCTCCATTATAGTGTGTAATATCGCACAGGTCGAGGAGTACGTGTTCTGGAAAGTTACATTTTTCATAACACAAGGTTGTGGCTATGCCGTAAACTGGGGCAAATACCTACCACGTGGGACCGAGGTCCGTCCGTCAGAAAATTCAAGATGGCGTAAAAACAAACAAAGTGTTTGGAAGGTGTGACGCGGTACACTCCCAGGCAAACCTCCGCTGTTCACATACTAGTCTCCATTTAAAGTAGTCTCCATATTAAAGTTGTTGTCTCATTGACGCAACCACCAAGAAGGCATTAGTCGAGTTTGCTGCACGAGCAGAAGTATTTGTTGGTAGAGACAAAAAGTACATAACATTGTCGAGAGTAATTCATCAACATCACTCGCCATGTTGTCTCTGATTGAAAAGTGCTGACTATTCCGTGTTGCTTCCGACTGTTCCGTGTTGTCACTGACTGCTACGTATAGTCTGATACTGACCGTCACAATCTTCTGACATGTCCAGGATGACGTTGTATTTGCTAACCTAACAGTGACGTACTTCAATGTCAACCAGCCTTGGATATATCCATCACTAAATTAATTACTATTAAATTCATAACGATGCTCTCAGACATCCCTGAACTGACATTCACTACAGTTACGCTGCCATGTGTCTATTGGAGTCTGTAATTAGAGAGAGAAATATTCAAACACATAAAATCTGTCAACAATGTTCACTTAAATTTAGAAGATATATATACTTTATAATTTATTATGATAGACTTTACGTTAATGTAGCACCAATCCGGCAAACACATACAGTTATATTTATAACGTTGTTACAACGTTGTAATAACGTTATAATAACGATGTGTGTTTGCCGTGAAGAATTTGAATATCAGTAAGAAATACATGGTGATTGCGTCTCCTTCTGCTGGATTGATCAATCACTGTCGGGCGTTTTCGTTGCCTCCAGTTGAAAGAAAGTTAATTTACTACCTATTGTGTCTAGGAGTCCATGCTTAATCTTTATCGCACATTGTTCTGACGTTATGTATGTCTTTGAGAGTTGACGTTATGTATGTCTTTGAGAGTTGACGTTCCAATATTAAGTTTTTATTTCTCTGTTTCAGCTGACTGTGATAATAAAGAAGAACCCAGAATGCTCCTCACACCACTTCCTGATGTACCAGGCACAGACGGATTACCTCCCCGGATCCTTCTACGACGGCAGAGTGTACTACGGCCAGCATAAGAGTGTCGAACTTAAGGAAGTGGATCCAGGAAAACACGTGGAAATTCACATCAAGTACATCGAAACCACCCTAGTGTTGCGACAAATTGGACGCTACTTTACCTTTGCTATTCGTATGCCTGAGGAAATTGCAAATGCTAGTGTTGCCTATGATAATCTCCAGTTGTGTGTGAGCGGATGTCCGGAAAGGGAAAGAATCAACTATCAGGAGTTCCTCGCCCAGAGGAAGAACAGAGTTGATGCCCTTGCAGAGAGTGAGAAGTCATTCATGTCCCGCCAGGAGGCGGAAGACATCTGCAGAGATTCCAACGTTGTGGATTTTTACTTTGACTCGTGTGTGTTTGACCTCATGACGACGGGTGATAAGAACTTCACGTTGGCGGCAGTGATTGCCCTCCAGGACGTGGTCAAGCTTGACCCATCAGCGGTCAAGTTCTCCGCCAATAGGACCTCTTTAGTCAAATATGACAACCAATATGGCAATAGTGGTGTTTCAAGGACTAGGACCTCTCATGAATATTCATGGCTCGTGGCACTGACAGTGTTACTGTGTATGTTTTTTGTTCACAAGCATATACCTGTATGAGTGAATGTGTGAGTGTAGACTTCAGAGACTTCAGAGACTAAAGACTAGCACCTTTCTGGATATCGCTTTCAGAAGGTTGCCATAAGCTTTGATCGTCATACAATATAAGGTCCATAGCAGGACTGGAAACAGAAACAGTTGGCAGGGAAACATCACATTTTGGCTTCTATATGAAATATCTGACATGATGATGTTTTGTGAGATTTCTAAGCTTATGACAGCTTTTCTGGAGATAGAGCATCAGGCTACAGGGCCGATCATCCTGTTACCAGGTTGGTTACCATTCGGCTGTGTTGTCATGACGACCTACTGACGGGTACCCACACAACCTTGGTGGTAGGGGATGTAACTAACCCTGTTATTAATACATGGGGTGGGGCTGGCCTTATTCCCCATTGATCAGGGCTAACGACATCAGTGATATCATCCCTTTGTAGGCAGTCTGTGACCTGATTCTCTCGTAACATTCATCAGCGCTCGCTTACATACAATGAACTAAAATATACTACCGACAGAAAATAAGGGAACGCATAATGGTAACACTTTTAGTAAAGGCAAATTCAAAGTGCCACCG
>JAVCKZ010071613.1:0-13735 GCA_034780755.1 Lepetodrilus elevatus
CGCTGAAGCTCGTGACTTACAACATTAATATCACTCGTGAAAGATAATCGGTAATCTCTCGTACCTCGTGGGTTATTGTCTATATACATCTCTACAAGCATTCGGCAAGTTCGATTAGTCTAGGCATTTGTACACGAATATTACATTGTTTAGTGGCATGAAAGCTTTGGTAAATGTACAGCGATATCTTTACAGATTGTTTACACTGTACAGTTCAGCAGAAGGGATTTTACAGGGGGATTCGTCTGCGAGGTTGAAGACGATGCTGAGAAGTGGGTCAGCCTGGAACTACTGTATACTACATGTAATATCCACATGGATCATTGTATATGCACTGAAAATGTTTAAGTTTACATCACTGCAATCACACAGGAGGCGAGCTGTATAACACTGCAAATAGGTATAGGTCCAACTAGCGAATACGTGGAGAATCACACAAAAATGAGATTATAAGCAAATAACAAGTGTACAAGGCAAAATCGATAACATCACTGTGACATCTTTAAAATTACATAACAATGGTGAATGTGTACGATTAGGCATGGCTTAATTTCAATGTTCCACGTATAGATATTTTAAAATTATAATTAATAGCATAATTGCAGCATGTATTGTGGTACAGGGCTATGACAAGTCATGCAGAGTGTAACATTTTTGAAATATATCAAACAAAACATTTTTTTTTTAATTCACCAGATAGATGCTAAAAAAAACGAATATTTTTTTAATGTCAATAATTTCCATTATTGTGGTCACTGGTCATTGTTGAGAACATGAATGACAATTTCCAACTTATTCCACCCTGCTGTTTCAGTGCAAATTTTATTACCAACAGCATAGCCCAATACCACAAAAAGATTTGTTATTCAAAATAAGTAATTTGTCCACAATACATACACAATTTTCAATAGGAAATGTTCAAAATTGTACTAATTCTTTGATTCAAATTTGAATATTATGGTAAGACAACAATAACTATAGGTAGAGCACTCATATGGAACGTTCAAGGAATTTTCTAAGATTCTGTTCCGAGATAAAACTGGACAAAATCACATTACAGGACGCCAGATACCACAAACTAGTCTGTGTAGTTAACAGTGCAGCATGTAGGCTAGAAATGACAATAGCAAATACCGATAAGATAAATATCTGGGAAGCACATCATGTACACATATACCTATATATGACATCAATGTTAAAAGAAAAGTCGAGAATCTAGCTTTATGAAAGTTGTACACTAACAAAAACAGCATATTTCATTCATAAACTGAAATATAAACAGTATGGCTGATATCACACCATTGCAAAACTAACGGGCAACATTCTCCATTTGCCATTTAATTTATAATAAATTTTAATATCAAGTTGAAAAGTTATAGAATAACAAGCATCGTATTGAAAATCTTTGCACTTGATTGTCTGATTATCAGCTTACTGATTTGAGTATGACATAAAATGAACACGATAGATTAAATGCTTATAATATGCTTAAAGAAAAATCATTTGAAACATTCATAAAAGTTTTCCGGATTCCCTCGCATTTCCAACAATTTCTTTATGTGCATCGATCATTATGAAGCACACTTATGCAGGCCAAATATCAATAACAACCAAGCTACCCATCCAATTCAATAAATTGGGCATAAAATGGGAACCAGTAATGTTTTCATGGCTGTAGTTGCAGATATTATACTGGTAGGGTACCAGTAATAGATGTGTAACATGCAAATATGTAGCAATGCACAATCATGAACAAGTAGTGTCAAATATAGACAAAGCAGGTTTGATCCTTCCGATAGCTTCATGCGGAGCCAATGAGCCATGTAACAATGTTCCAGCGATCCAGGGATTAATACTGTGTGTTATCTCCTCTGTAATCTAGGCAATAACTGTTATTTGTATTGGGTTACCGCTACGACCCGTCCAACACATTGTAAGACGTAACGGGACACGGTTATGACGAAATGTTTTCAAAGAATCAGGAGCTGAATTTAATAATTAATGTTTCAAGTGAAAGATTTTTGGAAACATGATACATATTTTTTTAAGTTTTCGTGCGTGCATGGTTCAGTCTGTCACTGCCTAATCCTTCACTACAGAGATCTTCGTACCAGCACATCAACCCATTGAACACTGGAACCCCACCATAGGCTATCATTGCACGACAGGTGTGGAACACAACACATGGAAGCTATTAGCAGGGCTGATCCTTGTGTTGATACTAGCGATTACATCAATATCTACAATAGCAGGTTTGATCCCAGTAGAGCCGAGCTTTACAACAGAATTCCTCTCCGATAGGTGAACGAGTATGCTCCACTACAGCATTGCTTTTGTCAGCACTCGCACGACTTCCACAATTCAAATGGTTGTAAATGAATGGAAATATCACCTTCAGATTTATCAAGTTTCTCAAAAAAATAAATATTTATACTACTTTAAATCAGAACTTATTCTTTTCCATTTCATTACAAATGAAATGAAGGCATAATTTTCAAAACAAAGAATTTTTGCAGGTGCTGCAACCCCCATTACCTATGAAACATGATTTGAATTTAATGAACATATTTCTTTTCTAAAATATCTTATGAACTAATTTCCTATATTTCCATATAATTGGAATGACTGACCGACAGACTAGATTACCATATCGTAACATTCTTGACATTCTTGAAATATACATGTTACTATGATATTAGTATAAACCAATATTAATAAAAATAATTTGTTTTAGACGATATTGACAATAAATTTCTTATTATTTAGTTTTTCCTATAAATAATTGTTATTTTGATATTTACATACATAAATCAGTGGTGGAACACATTGGGTTATACAAGGCTGGTATATTATCATAACTGTACAAGTGATAAATGGTAGTGACCTACAAGTGTGTCGGTCATCTGTATCATTCAATAGAATACAGCATCACCCAAGCAATGGAGGAGTAACAGGATATCGATATGGTTATGGAGTTGATGTCAGCCAAAATAAAATGAAAGGATGGACAAAAACCATATGGGAACTGACAAAGATATGAGATACATCACGAAATAAATGATACGTATCATGCTGTAAATACACACAACAAGTCATCTGTAGCGTTGAAACGAAACAAGCTGAAAACACCAAGATACAGTCTACGAAATTGACCATTACTCAATAATTAGACTAGCGAATACTTCTTATAACCAGCTTTCGGTTCGGTTCACATTCGTGGTCGAGTCCAGCATTTCATTCTGTTAACCCCTGCATCTATCGGCTTCAAACCCCCTTGGCAGCCTCAAGCCACCACACACTCACTCAGTCCTTCGCATTCTATGTACATAGGTATGTACATACTGAAACCAATCAACTCTTTCCTCCGTCGTCCTGTTGAACACGGATCCATCTCGACGACTCCCGCTTCAGATCACATCGTGAAAACATAAAAGTCAAGAGATCCAATGTACGTAAAGAACTTCACAAAATATCAAAAGTCGGATCCAAGAGGGATGAATCGAATCGCACTTCCCACCAACTTTCCACTTTTTTTTACACGATGCTTTCTGCACTTTTGATTTATTTTCCAATCCATCATAGTCATGTTGGTGTTCTGTCTTTCTATTTTCACATTGAGATCATATTTATCATCCTCTCTCGTTAAAAGATTATTTGATCCTTCAGGTAACCAGGAATACTGTAGTAGATAACTACCGGTGGTGCTGTCGTCTGAACTAAGTCACAGCAATACATTGCCCCACCAGAATTTACCACTTTGGATTGAATGTTTTTGGCACTTTTCTTTTAATTATGTTTTTAATATCAAATTTCTCATAAATGCTTAAATCGAAATGTAGGACCCTTCTAAAAGCATGATATCAACTATCAAAAATGTCAATGGGTTGAATCTGCTCATGAACAACTTCTATGTCCAATCAAATAATAGATACAACGATTTCTGGACTTTTCAATTAGAATTAACCTCTTTTAATTAAGGACTGGATTTCCCATTCTTCTATCAAAATATTGGATCCTTCTAGTCAATGTTGAAATGTTGGATCCGTCTATAAAATTATGAAATGATGGATCCTTCTATTAAATTTTGAATTAGATTACAGATACTATCTGCCTCACTGCTGATTACACCCAATACTGATTCTTGCGTAATACTGGAGTAGTTGTACGACAGTGCTGCAGGAGGTCTGGGTCCATCAGTGTCCAGTCAAAGTTGAACAGCTCTGTACTGTTGGTGGACTTGGCACTGTCCAGTGTGTCCACTGCACTAGACTCCTCCGGCGATGCCGCCTCTGGAACCTCCACGAGTGGTGTCACCTTGCACGCCGGGACCGTCTTGCTGACTTCCTGTCGACTAAGATCGGGTGACCTGGACGGCTCTGCCGGACGCCTGTCGGCAAATTCTTCACCATTGGACACGTTTATAATCGGGATGTGGCTTGCGGCGTGTCCAGCTGATACATTTTGGTCCGGGGAGGTCTCGATTTGAGGTTCGATGTGCACATGTGGTTGTTCCAACTGCAGAGGACCGCTGATGTAGGGACGTGGTTTCGGTCGGGTCTTGACTTCGTCTTGGGAGTCCAGTCGTCGCTTCCGTCTCAAGAAGAACACGATGACCAGGGCGAGGATGATGATGAGGAGGACCAGGCTCAGGACAACGGCCACGATGATGTAGTCACTGCTTATGTTTGGATTCTGAGCCTCTTCAGACATGGGTTCATCTTCGTCGTCCGAGCTCGTTGGATCATATTTGTCCTCAGTATCTGGCCATCGCCCACCCTTAGGTTCTGGAACTTGTGTCGTGGAAGTCGGAACAGGAGTTGTCGTCACAATTATGGGTTCCGGTTCCAGTTTCACCACAAATTTCCCCTTTGCTGGCTGTACGGCCGCTGCCTGTAACGTGTACTCAAACTTGTCCTGTTGAATGTCGGGATTGTACGGTTTGTTAGCTACGTAATAGACCTTCGTGTACACGATATCCTCATGGGTAAATGTGTCCACTTTCTCGTACTCATCGGGATCGGAAGCCGCTCTCCTTCCTCTGGTCTTGGTCTTCACAATGCTGCCATGCTTAGGCGGGTCCGATACGACAAAGGAAGGATTATCTCCCGTGATACCGGCCAGCTCGCTTGCATCCAGACTGAAAAGCGTTATAGCTGTTCTGGTGCCTGCAGGAGCTTCAAACGGTCCTTGCTTTATGAGAGGAATTACAGTGATGTGAATCCTCTGCCCAGTCAATTTGTAGTCAATCTCCTTGGTGCTGAGGTCAAACATGAACGAATCTGACCCTGCTGTCATGTCCTTCTGGATGTAGTGGATGAGATTTCCTTCCAAGTCGGTGTGGTAAAATGACTTTGTGACCGAACCTCGTATATAGATGTCGCCATGTTGTGGTCCCTTGGTGATGTTGTAGAGGATGCTGTCAACTTTGCCATTAGATGTGAGGTTTAGAAATTCTGAAGTGATGTAGACGGACGAATGTGACTGAGTCAGTTCAATGGGTTTATTTTCTATAATGTCAATCCTCAGTGGAATCACGTAGATATTGAATATCTTATAATAGGGTCCGAACTGTCCGTCAGAAACTTTGAAATAGAATGCTCCCGATTCCTTCGTACCATCATGAATAAACAAAAGCCGGCCTCTGTTCAAGTCTTCTTGGGTGAACGTCTTGATATCAATGTCAGGAAAGTCCCAGAATATCAGTCTCCCATTTTGAGGTCCAGTGACGATGTTATACACAAGCTCATTGGGTGCCGTGTCCGGGTCGATGGTTCTGAGGTTCAAGCCGGAGATGTTGCTCTGACCTCCCTGGACCACGTGTACAGTGGGTCGTCTGGTCACCAGCTTAAACGGCTGGTCATTCACGGGTTTGATGGAGATGGTGAAGTTAGCGAGGTAACTGTCGGCCAGGGTCTCAGAAACTCTGGGCCTCTGAATCCTCACAGCGAATTCAAAGAAGTCTTCTATTGTGTCAGAGTCATCGTGTCGGTACCGGATACTGCCGCTGGTGATTCTGGCCTGGGTGAATGAGTCGTGCAGACGTAACTCAAGATTGTCCTGAATGAGGACTCCATGTTTGGGCAGAGTCATCAGAACGTAGTCCACAGAAATGCCTCGACCGTACTGCCTCAACCTCATTTCTAACTCTGTGATGTCCAAGTTCTCCCTCTTGAGTCGAACCTCCCCTCCTTCTATCACCATAGCCTTTGTCATTCTCAACAACGTTCTCTCATTGGCAGGGTTAATGTTCCCATAGGATATGTCCACCCTCATCAGCTCTTCCTTCAAAGGAGGAGCATAGGATGTCGACACTGAGAAGAAGAAAGAGTCGGATTCAATCCAGCCAGGTATGTAGCTTTCATGCTTGTAGAAGATCTTCCGCTCATCAACATCCTTTTGACTGAAGGAAGAGATCTCCAAAGGTCTGCCACGGACAATGGTGCAGATCTTGCCCTTCTGCGGTTCCGACTCCAGGCTGAAGATGATGGGTTTGGAGAAGTTCTTGTCACTAGCCTCAGCCAGGAGGATGTTTGAGGTGATGGGATGCAGGGTGTTGGGGAACACCTCCAGCTTCTCATTGATTTCTAAGGTGAGGACGAGAGGCTTGGTCTTGATCCGGAATGCTCGGAGGATGTCGTTGTTGGTGCCGTCTGTCGCCTGGAACTGGAACTGGCCGATGTCAGCTCCTGGAACACAACATGTCAGAACATACACCTTACAGTAATACTTCTTCAGGAAGATAGAGCAAACTACTCCTTAACTGACATAGTATTTGTTTCACATGAACATGACCTTCTTACTGGTAATGATTTCCAAGTGGCATATGTTCTACAGCACCCAAGCAAATCGTTTGCTAACATCATGATAAGTGGCATTATTGCTTGTAATACAAATATTCTGTGATGTAAATCAGTCATGATGTACATAATTAAAAATTACATCAATGTTGATAACCAAATGTTGCTAAACAGCTAAATTTATACGAGTCAAAATGATTATTATTTTTAGAACAACAACAAAATATTTATCTGATATAAATCAAATTTCTGAATTTCAAATTAGAAGTTCAAACTGGTGATACTGACATACATTGTAAACTGGTTTGAATATATTGAAAATGTCAAGTACTGAATATACTGAACATTTTCAATATATTCAAACTAGTTTACAATGCATGTCAGTATCACAAATTTTACCTTCTAGTTTAAAATTAAAACCTACCTTTGTGCACAAACACCACCTTCCCAATATCCACCTCAGCCTGGGTGAACTCAGCAATGGAAATTGCCGAGTCGTTGATGTAAGCCAGGTATCCATTGGTTGGCGTGGCCACCCTGATGTTGATCTCATTGGGAGGGGAGTCCAGGTCCTCCGCCAGCAGACTCTGGTTGGTGATGGTCGTGATGGATCCCTTCCAGACCTCCAGCTCTTCGTTGATCACCACCCGTGGCGGTTTGTCGTTGATCGGGATCACCATCACGTAGATGGTTTGTGGCAGGCTGCGTTTGCTGTTGTCGGCCATGAGAGCCACAAGGGAGAAGGAGTCGGTCAGTCTCTCATCGTTGTTGTGTTCGTAGAAGATCCTGTTGGAGGCGAGTGCCTGCGAGGTGAAGGATAACAGAGCCACGCCTCGGTTGTTGTTGGAGTCGATCCAGCCATGCGAAGGAGGGTCGCTGATTTCATACACGATGTCCTTTCCAGAGAAGTAGCGGCCTTTGATTGTAATCAGTTTGCTGGTCAGCTGAACTCGAGCACCCTCGATGACCGTCAGGTTCTTGATTGTCAGTGGGAGATTTGATGGCACAATTTCAATAAAGAATTCAAGATTGCTTAGAGTATGTAGACCGTTGGTTACTTCAAAAACAAATTTGTCGGTGAGAAATTTCAAATCTTTGGGAGCGTAGGCAACAAGGCCTGCGTTGATATCTGCTTGTGTAAAGCTTGCCTCGGATTCTGTTAGAGGTGTAACGCCATTGACCTTCAGTTCTCCGTGTGTTGGAAGTATATCCAGATTGAAAACAATGTGCTTCGGGTCCGTCGCTGAGTGAATAACATGGAGATGTCCCTGGGTAATGGTAGCACTGGAACCTTCCGGAACCTCCAGGAATCGGTTGTGGATAATCTCTGGTGGGTGCCTCTGACTCTCGAGGAACACGACCACAGGGAAAACACCATTCACTTGAGCTTCTTTAGCAATCACTGCAAACTTGAACTTGTCCTCTAGATCCTTCCCTCCATCATTCCAGTATCGCACCAATCCCAGCATGATGTGTGCTAGAGTGAACTCAGACACCATCTTCCCCTGGATTCTCAGATGGCCGTTCAGAGGTTCCTCAGTCAGGACAAAGGTGACCTCATGTGGTGTTGCATTAACGTTTGTTTCGATACTCAGATTTCCAATGGTGATTGGTGCATAGCCCGACTTTTGAACTCGGATCCCGGTGTTGTTGATGATCTTGATGTATGGGTCTGAAGCATGGATTTGGAACAGGAACGGTTTGACGAATTGTCCGTCTGTGACCCAAACTGCGGCTCGGTCATGATCAGCTCCTCGATGCCTCACCAGCAACTTGTTCCCCTTCAGGTCCTTCTGTGTGAACTCGAACACAGGCTCACCAGTCTCCGCATCAATGATCTCCCCATTGGGCATCCCTCTCCTGCTGAACTGCAAGTTATCTGAGTCATAATCGATGTCTGGGTCGAAAGCTTCCAGGTCGTTGATAGTGAGGAGACGTTCGCTGTTCCTGACGATATGGAAAACTTTGTTGAGGACAACAGACGGTGGGTTGTCGTTTCTCATCATGACGACGATCTTGAACGTCCCTGAAAACTCCTGGATCTCCATAGCTGTATCTGATGTTGTGATGATAGGTGCAGCAGAAAACATGAACGAGTCTACGTCATGTTCAGAATCATCGTGGTGGTATACAAGCTTACCATCCTGAATGTCTTTGGTGGTGAACCTTGACACGTCGCTGGTGGTTACGGCCGATGATCGTGGATCAATCAGTTTAAGAGTTCCATATTTCGCCGGTGTCATCACTGAGAACTGGAACTCTTTGTAATTGTCCATTTCAAGGAACAGGTCATCCTTCTCAATTGTTTTATGTCCTCCTTCAATTACATTTTTCAGCCCGTTATTTGTGAATCGAACTGAGCTCTTCAGGGGGATATACTCGATCAGGAACCGCGTTGCAATGGGTTGTGCACCAGAGAATGAAATCTGCAGATCTAAGAAGTCTTCAACGTTCTTAAATGATGGTTTGGTCACTTTGAAATAGATTTTCTCCTCATTGATCTGCTGTTGAGTGAAATTGGAATGGAGAAGCAAAGGTTTCTTCTGATCAAACTCAGTGATGTCCCTCACTGGAGTGTGGAATAAATAGAGTCCACCATGGCTGGGAGGACGTATAATGGATACAAATATTCTGTCTTCTGATATTTCAGTATTGGCAACAGCGAGAAAGTTTTGGCGTTTCAGAATTGCATATGGAGAGTGCTTGATCACTAACTTCTCAATATTTTCAAGTTTCAATGTTACGGTTTGGAAGACGATCTGGAACACTGTATCACTGAGAGATACATCCTTTGAAGTAACAGTAAACATGCAACTATCGGAGGTGGGGAACTGGCCGAACTTTGTCTGGGCATATCGGAGTCGTAGTTTGTCGATGTGTCTTTGGGTGAAGGTTTCAACTGGCGTCCACTCCTCGTCTCCGTGCTGTCTTCGTTGGATCTCGCCATACTGAGGCTGCTGAGAAATACGGTATCTGATCTCAATCTGCTGAGATGGTACATTGGTGACAGATGTCAGATTTTCTGGCAAGATGACTTTGGACATACCATGAAAGACATGTATCCCAGTGTTGACTGTGATGTCGAGTTGTATTCCAACTGCAGTGAATTTCAGATGTGCTGTGTCGCTGTTTGAAGATTCGTCACTAGCTTTGAGACGCACGTTGGATGCCGTTTGACCTTGATGGACAAACCAGATCAGGCCGGTATTGATGTCAGCTTGGGTGAAGGACACTAGTCGCTGTCCAGTGGCATTAGACTTCTCGAAATAGCCTCCATGTCTCAAATATGTTGCAGAGTATTGGATATTTGAAGGATCAGAATCAGGGTCCACAATGTCCAGCACCGACTTTGTCATCTGGAACTTGGAATTTCTGATGACCTGCACAACATTGCCAGAAGGCAGGACTATTTTCGGTGGGTCGTTCCTCGGAATAATTCTAATCGGCACGACAAAAGCAAACATCCCTTTGAACTTCTCGGGCAGGCTCCTGCTGTCGGATGATATGGACATTTCCAAAGTCACGTCATCACTGTTCGTGTCAGTTCCATCATGGATATACGAGATCTTTTCTCCAATCAGATCCAGGAGGGTGAACCTTCCTCCGTTTCGTCGTCGACGCAAATTGATATCAATACGTCCGTATTGCGGTGGCACTTTGATATGAAAAATTATGGCTGACTCCCTTAGCCTGTATGCTTGATAGTCAAATATCACATCAATAATATTGGTAGTAATCGGAGCCTCCGCTCCTTCTTGGACTTTAAGCTCTTCAATAGCTAGCACTTCACGGGGATCATTATTGGAGACCACACCAGGACTCTCCTCCGGTGCCTCTTTGGTACACACACTTTTATCACAGACACACTGGAAGTTCTGCTTGCCTTCCAAACATTTAGCACCATCAACGCACGGCTCAGATGCACAGGGGAAGCGACCAGAACACTGGGGGTCAACAAGTCGAGATATCTGAATATCCCGAAAACCATAAACACGCTTGTTAACCACGACGTTCTTGATGCAGCCGAACATGGATCCCTTCATGCTTCGGTCTCCTTTCATGGACTCCAGGCCGATCTTGATGGCGTGAGCTCTCGCTTTCAGCCCCAGACCCCCGACGAACATGTGGCCCGCCAGGTTGAGGTACTGGTTATCTCCCAAGTTGAAGGTCGTCTCCCGTCGGATGTCATCGATAGAAAGCTCCATGGACGTAGTTGTAAGGCTCACGTCTACCTGGTGCCATAAGCCGTCGTTGACGACAATGTCAGATGTCACAGATATAATGCCACTCCCTTTGTTGATGGACAATGTTAATCTCCCATTAAGTATTTCTAACGCAATGAAGTCTTGAGCAGATGATCTCCTACCTGAGTTAAACAAAACCACAGCATACTCTGCTCTTGTAATCAAGTCACACGAGAACGTTCCCTCTCTGCGTATATGCAGATGCGGGAACGCCACGAAGGAGGTCTCCGTCTTAAAGCTAATGGGTTTATCAGAGCCTGCGTCAAACTCATTGTCGCAGTCCCAGAAGATCTCGAAAGTGTTCAAGGGACTGTTCAGACGTCTCGCCTCAGTCAAAATGTCAAACCCATTGAAGAACACATCCCTTTGGCAGCCGCGGAAGTTATGGAAGTTCCCGAAGAACACGTCAGTGAATGTTCCGATCCCGCCCAGGAAGACTCCATGTTCGATGTTGAGTTCATGGAAGGATCCCGGGGTCTCCACGGTGCTCAGAGCCACATTGTCCACGTTGAGCGTCACCTTGGACTTGGTGCGGTTGATCTGCACCATGTGCCACTGGAGGTCGTCTAGACGCAGCCCCGGAATGGACTGCACCTGCGCCTCGCCTGACCCCAGGTTGACCCGGACTCTGATGATGCCGGAGGTGAGCTCCACGGCAAAGTAGTCCGTGGTTCCCGCCGCCAGGAGAAGTAGTCCGTGAGGCCGGTGGGTCTTGAAGTGTAGCTGGACATCGGATGACTTGGATGCCTCCTGGAAGGGAACTCGAATGTAGCTCTCTCCATAGAAAGAAGCTGAAAAAGAAAGAAAGACCACGTTATATTATGCAAGCCTACGATGAGTGAGTGATTATTGTCGCTGCGGGGAATCTTTCATCCATTTGCGATGACAAGCCTACAGCAACACAACATTAATGCATAAACAAATTAATTTTGCATAATAAACGCTATTACAATAACAATGTATATGTGTATACAAATTAATTTTGCATAATAAACGCTATTACAATAACATTGTATTTGATCCATAAAACATATATTTCAGATTATTTAATGCTAAACTAGACATTGTTAGATGATACATTTTTTAAATCAATTTATTGATTAATGTCGTGGAAATAGTTCGCACATATGCGACGATGTAAACTGTAGTAAATTGTATTTTGTTTAGTAACACAGAACTTTTAAAACCATGTTTCATAAATCATATTAATCAGGACAATCTTGTGTGATCGGAAGAATACATTCTGTTCATACTAATGGTGATGAATACTGTCAATACGGGACACATTAACAAAGCCTACATGTGCTCTTTGATTCTGTGTCAGTACAAACCGATGTTAAATAAGGTGTCTGTGCTTCTAAGAGTATTGTCAACTTAGTAACATCGCTAATTTTGCAAATCAAACGTTGCAATAAATTATATCTTCAGCCCTTTCATCAAGAACACAAAAACTATGACCACGATGAACATTGATCACTCTGATGAATTCTTAAAATGTTTATCCAATTATTACCATGAGTAATGCATAATAATAAAAGACATTGATATAAATAGAACATGTGAAATTGAACACATTTTGAAATTAATGACTGCTTACATTTATCATCCAAATACGCATATTTAAAAATATTTGACTTAACTAACAAAGCTGTACACAATGGTGTAGAAGATCTAGAGTACAGTCATCTACTAAAATTAAATTTAGGAAATACATTGAAAAATAAGTGTCAATTTGAACATTAGAAGACATTTGCAAAATTGCTTTCTATTTATATTATAATCATTTATTTTAATCCGCATATTTTACATATTTGACCAAAATATTAATAATGACTTCTACATGGCACTATACAGTATTATATAAAAAGGAAGATCTAGTGTACTGTCATGCCCTGGAAAGGGATAATTGTTATGTGTGTTCACTGAGAACCATCATCAGCTATGCCTGGTACTGCGGTGTTCGAGTCAGTGTGACCCATTCGACCAGTGTCATTGGACGTGATATTGATTTCCCTAGGATCTTCTCGTAGCAGTAACCTTGTAGAGTGCGCAAAACACTTTCAGTTTTCAAAGGATGTTTATCTTGCGCTAGAACCACAAGCAGAGAGAGATGGAGGTCTCAATAGAATCATCACCATCATGGTCAGAGACAGAGAATCATGAGAATCAGAGAAGATACTTAGTCTTGCTCATGTGATATTATCTCTTTAAAACGTAATTTGAAATAATGACGGAGATATTTACAAATGTGAAAGAATAATGAATGTTAATAATATGTGAGGTAAATGTGTTTGGGTTAGCTGCTGTGTTAAAATATGGGAGTGATTTGAGAAATCGTGCTGGTATACCATGGATCATAGATCTGTTATACCTACCGGTAGTTCTTGCTGCACATTATTATGATTATTTACCATTACTAATATGCAGCTATATGTGATTTATTATTGAGAAATTGTGATGGAATACCATGGATAGCATATCATACCTAGTTCTTGCAGCATATTATAATGATCATTTACCATATAGCCAATTACTAATTTCTTTGTATTTTTTTTTTTGTATTGGGGTTTTAAAGTCGCTTTCTAGAATTTTTCACTAATATCACGACTTGTCAGTTTTTTAGGGCAGGAGGAAACCCGCAACATCCGTAGCGCTGAATGTTGCAGTAAACCTGCGAGCACCGGCTGGTACTGA